>APFE030763058.1:0-55394 GCA_000404065.3 Pinus taeda | reverse complement strand
TGCTTTATTTCTCTGTTATTCATATGTTCTGCAATTTATAGTGTTCCCACCAAATTCCTCCCAAAATCGGATCAGGTTCGGTCTAAATGGTCATTGAATAGGGTAATTTCATTTACTATGTGCAAAAGGTAAGTGGAACTGACGGAAATCAGATGTTTAGGGCCTTATAGGTTTGGAAATTGGGAAGTATCCATTGTGAAGGAAAAAGTGACCGTGTTAACTTTAAGGCAACATGGAGTAGTTATGAATTTACACATTCAAGGCTTACCTGTCAAGAGAAGAAGACAATATTAACTATACTACATAAGAGGCCAACTTAGGAAACTAGTGACAACCAGTTGAGATATAACCCCTTGTGTCAAGACTCAAGATAGCCCCCATTTTCATGTAAATACGGTGAGGGAATTAGGCTTTTCATAAAAAAATCACGGAGGAAACCCTGGGAATTAGGCTTTTCACAAGCCTCATTTTTATCTTTTGTTTCATTCTCACAGGGAATTTTTAATGAAATGAGGAGACGACAGGGTTGAAGGTAGCAACAAGCAGAAGGAGGAAGGGACAACGACAAGGAGATGGAGGAAGAAGAAAGGTAGGGGCTGAAGCAGAGGGAAGGGAAGGGCAATGCAGTTGCTTTATTTTTCACACATGCCCAACAAGTAGCAAGATCATATCCCTTGAATTCTGGGTCATTAAAGACAACATGGTCCACTGAAATGTAACAGTCCTTGTTGCCCATCATCCAAAATCCCATCAATAGTGAGCATACACGGTTGGAGCAAGCCTATGAGACTATCAATTACAAAGGCCTGAACCTACCATCTAAAGTAGGATATGAACAAATTATTGGCTTCTATAGAAGTAGCAGGGCCATAATCTTGAGCACAATACTAATTTCTACTATTGAAGCCAAAATGGGCACCTGAAATTTAACAGTCCACGGAATACTCATTATCTGAATCCATATCAATGTCGCTCAGACAACCAAAACAATCCCATGGCGCCATTGATTTAAACATCCTGAATCTAAGCTAAGAATTGCACAAATTCTCGAGATGATTAGCCCTATACACTTAACCTAGAATTAGTTTTTCTCCCATTTGTCCTTTTCAGACCATTTGCCTAGCACAATCTAGGACAAAGACCAATATCAAATCACAAACTGTAAAATCATGGCGCTACCAAGATTATATCGATGTGAAAAAGTAATCAAGGTAACACAATAATTGTACAATCCCTAAGTTGTAGTAGACCCTTTTTTCGATGGAAACGTCCTATGCCCCAGTGAAAACATTGGTGCATGATATGCATGGATTTGGGTATGAGCCATGTCTGAGGAAAAATACATAAAATTCATCTAATCTGAGTACTATACAAAGCAAGATTAAACAAACGTTGATTTTCCTTTTCACCACATCATCTAGTAATATTGAAAATTTTAATTTTGTAGAGAATATGAAAAAATAATGCATGCACAAGGCACAAGCAACAGACTGAATATAATTGAAGATCAACCCAAAAAAAACCTAGTTGCAGACAAATATAGTTTGATTCACATTAAATCAATACCCTGATATAATATAGGCCGCCTTTCTAGCTAGAATAAACAAATTACGAGCCAGATATGAACGGAGGAAACCCACTTGTCTTCTTCTGTTGCGCAGTAGAATTCGCTCGTCGCGATAGAAGCGTACCGCAAGGGACTAGGGGAGGTCGCTGCGCAACAGAAGAAGGGAAGTTGCGTACCATAGGGGACTAGGGGAAGGAAAGTTGCTACAGGCAATGGAGAAGAGGAGGTAAGCCGTTGAAAAGAGGAGCAACAAAAACCCTAAACCCCGCAAAAACCCTGATGGGAAATGTGATGGGAAACCTGCAAAACCCTAAACCCCTAACCTGCAAAACCCTAAACCCTCAAAACCTGCCATGCAAAGTTAACAAAAAATCTAATAAGGTGTTTTGTGTTGAAAAACACATCAAAAATGGCTAGTAGGATTGAAATCCTACCGGATAGAAGCCATTTCCAAGTCCAGAGCTCGCCACACCTTTTCCAGACCTTCTCCGAAGCTCGCCACACCTACAACACGTTGGAAATTAACAATTGGAAACAAAAAAACCAGACAAAAAACACAAAAACCTGCAATTACCTGTAAATGCAACCTTCGACCTCGAACTAGCTGAAACGGCTGTTGGTTCCTCCCCAAACAACAAATAGCGTGAATTAAACCACCACCAAGAAAAAGCTAAACCACCGGCGGTCCAGAATGACCAACAATTGTAGGAGGAAAACCACAATAAAGACAGAAACCCTGTTCCAACCATGGATGTGTATCGACAAACAATGGTAGACATCAACTCAACCATGGCGAACGAAGCGCGTAGGCACTGGAGCCGTCTCGCGCCATTGTCGGCGGAGGGCTTCACCCAACAACCAGACCTGAATAGAAAAACAAGAGGGAAACAACACATTGCAGAAATGAGGCAGAAACAACCCTTAAGACGATGCGGAAGCGTGTTTTGAAAGCTTGATATGGTGCCCAACACGTGGCAGTCCATGGCAGACATTTGTTGTATGAATCCCCATACAGTTTGTGTGACTGTAGGCGAGGTGGAAGGGAGGGTGCACAAGTAATGGCGTCCCTCCCCTATATACAAGGAGTAAACGAAACTTATCACTTTAGGGTTTCAAATAAGTTGAACAAAGAATTACTAAGGCATTTTTCATAAATAAATAATAAATAAGGAAACGACATTGTATATGAGGCACCATGCAGCCCAACTTTGTTTTTCTCCAATCATTTTATTTTGATGTCTTTTTTAAGGTCCTTTTAAAATTAGTTAGATAGTTTTTTATTAATAAGTTATTTTTACATCAGCTAAAATTTTAAGAATAAATTTCAAATAAAAATGGATTTTGTACTTTGTAAATAGTTTTTGATAAAAAGTATAGATTTAACCATTTAAAATTATTATTGTTTTTATTTTTATAGATCAATATGGCTGTCTTTTTTAAGAACTTTTTTGGGTTATTTTAAAATTAGCTAGATAGTTTTAACCATTTAAAATTATTATTGTTTTTATTTTTATAGATCAATATGGCTGTCTTTTTTAAGAACTTTTTTGGGTTATTTTAAAATTAGCTAGATAGTTTTTTTAATAAGTTATTTTAACATGGGTGAAAATTTTAAGAATAAATTTTAAAACTTTTTTGGGTTATTTTAAAATTAGCTAGATAGTTTTTTTAATAAGTTATTTTAACATGGGTGAAAATTTTAAGAATAAATTTCAAATAAAAATAGATTCTATTTTAAAAATAGTTTTTGATAAAGAAAATATAGATTTAACGATTTAAAATTATTTTTGTTTTTTATTTCTAGATGTCAATTTAGCCCCTTGTAATAAGGTTGAAAACAGTTTTTATAAAAAATAACTATAAATTTAACAATTTAAAATTATTTCTAAATATCAATTTAACTCCTTGTAATAAGGCTGAATGAG
Source organism: Pinus taeda (assembly GCA_000404065.3). NCBI lineage: Eukaryota > Viridiplantae > Streptophyta > Pinopsida > Pinales > Pinaceae > Pinus > Pinus taeda. Next base: position 51,902 of record APFE030763058.1, on the reverse strand, counting down.
TACATACTCTCATCTGGGTGGAATGGTAAATTATTGTTATATCAGACTCTCATCCGGGTGGAATGGTAAATTATTGTTATATCAGACTTAAGACTGTTGTTATAGTGGTTGTAATAAGGCTGAAAGAGTAGCCTCTTCCACCCTGTAGAGTCTCCGCTTTTCTAGATTCATAAATCATTGTTATATCTGATTCGAAGGCGGGTGATATCATGATAATTTTTAAATGTGATCCTAAGTTATACCTAGATTATTCTAATCCATTACTAATTTATCAAAATTAATAAAATAAAAACTCAAACACTCTTAAAAAAAACCTCAAAATACTATAACTTGAAAATTATTATTATCATTTCAATTTAAAAATCACAATAAATCTAATTTATAAATCACAATAAATCATCGTTCTGAGTCACGAGTACGATGTGTTCACTTACCTTTGGAGGTATTCAAAACTGACCGATTCGTAAGTTCTTGAAAAGTACGAATCGTACAGCTTAGTCATAACTAACCCAACGAGCGTTCTCACCAGATCCCAAAATTGAAAGTACAAATTTCTTGACAAAATCACGACAATCCATTGAAACTAAAACAAAATTATCCATTTCCGTTGATATGAAATCCAAACGATATGACAGGCACATACATGTAGACGACTGATCAGATGAAATCCGACCTAACAGACACATAGGTGTATACGACTGATCGGATGAAATCCGACATAACAAACACATAAGTGTATCCGCCATCACATGAAATCCCAGAGATACAAATCATGGCAAGACTTATCTACAGATATTTGGGACAGATCTACCACTATGAACAAAAACAGACACACACCCAAAAACTCTAAGCAGACTACATTGCTAACCACACCCAGACCCACAGATAGGCTACATCCTATCCACTGGAATCTGCTAATTTATTCAGTGATATAAGTTTATTCAACAGATACTAATTTAGTTATATATATTTAGATGGCCAGGAAGACGCCGGGCATGGATTTGTCGTCAGAGTGTCCATATTCGCTCTGCCAGATGAGAGGGCAACCCACCTGCCTTCGCCCCACCGACGAAGACACCGAGGTCGGCTTGAAATCCGTCACAACAAGCGAGGTGTTAAAATACTCTCGAACTTGCGTAACTATCCCATTGTCATCCACAGTCCAGACGTGAATCCAGTAAATGGATTCTTCCTCGTGACCTTCAACAACCACCTTGTTGCCCAACACGGTCACGGATTGGGGGGAAAACGAAAATTGCTTTGTCTGCGTAGAATCGGCGGTGAGAAAAGACATCAAACAGTGGCGGTAAGCGGGAGGTCCGTGAAACCACCACTCGAGGTCGGGAGCCAAAATCCTCTGCGCCGTCTCTGCGTCGTCCGTCTTCAGCGCCTCGTAAAGCCGCCGCACAACCGCCTCCGGTGCTGGTAGGATGGTAATTGAGCTAGCCAGCTCTTAAAGAAATTAGAAATTAGAGGGGAATCGAACCCGAAACGCAGAAATGGGGGTGAGACTCGTACAGCTGAGAACGGAAAAAGATTTGATGAACGGGAACAGACACAAGGAAAAATGAAATGAGGAAAAGCGAAGAAATAAAATGAACTGAAGAGGCGGGATTCTTAAACTAAGGGAGTGGACGGGTATTTATAGGCAGAATGAAGGGAATTGAAATCAATGACGTCAGCGCTATGGTATTCTTACAATTCAGAGGTTATGAGTGTTCGCACGGCAAGAGTTAACTAGCTTGAATTCAGAGGTTAGGAGTGTTCACACAGCAAGAGCTAACCAATTTGTTATAAGGCATTAAATGACTGGTTAACATTAAATGATTGGTTAGCTGCATGCTTTTTAACTTTATAATGCACTAGTTTATACCAGAAAAATGAAAAATAATGGAGTGTGTTATAAAGTTAAAGGGCATGCAGCTAACCAGTCATTTAATACCCTATAACAAGCTGGTTAACTCTTGTCATATTCGCACCAAAATAAAAATAAACGACGGAGTCCTAGCTGGCGAGCACATTTTTGTCTATTGAAAGGTCAGGTGCAAATAGTCCGGGTCTCTAATATCTATGTGCAGCGATTCACCGTTAAAAATTGAGGAAGGTGTATATAGTCTAAACACATGTTCCTGACTGTGAACTATTAGGCACGTTAAAGATAACATGTAGGAGGCGGCTAGAGAAAACACATGTTGTTACTGTTAACTAATAGGCCCACTTTAAAGATGACATGTAGTCCTATGTATCATGTCAGGTGACTTAAAAGCATAAAGAATCATACCATGCTCCTTGAATATGGTACCTAGCTAACTTTGACCTATTAAAAGAGACGCAAAATACTCTGAAAATATGAGGAAGAGGTGCCCAGGAGAACCAGAAGAGCCGGAGATTATCCAGCAATTGGCACTGAGATGGATAATTTTATATGAATCAAAGAGAAGGAAGGACTGACATTTGTTTTATATGATTGGAGTCTTGGGGTTTCTATAGCATGTACATTCCATGCTATACATTTCGGGCCACTTTTGGTGAACATGAATGGTATTTTTTAAACCAAGGGATAGGGAATATGAACTCTATTGCTCTGGTTGTTCTCCAGTTTTGATTATTTATGAATAGAGATAGATTCATTCACTTGTCATTGGTGTGATTGATTTTGATGATACTGGTTGTTCTCCTTTTAATTATTTATGAATAGGGATTCATTCAATTGTCATTGGTGTGACTGATTTTGATGATACTGGTTCTCTAACATTGTCCTTCGAAGGAAGACTACCCAAAGGGATAACAGCCTATTGGATCATTCATGAATATGGTTTTTCCTACAGTGGCTCCAAGCCTAGTAGTTTGTTTAATAACAAGGGTTGTAATTCGGTTAGTTGAATGACTGCATCTAAGCCCAGCAGTTTGTCTTATAACAAGGGTTGTAATTATTTTAGTTGAATTACCCCATCTAAGTAGCAAGCATATTGTTACAATCTCCCAATATCCTTGTTTTGTGCGGCTCGCTGTTGATGTGTCTTGTTTTGAAGTTCCTATCTTCATTATGAATCTCAGAGTTGGGATTCATCGTTTCTACATTTGTGCAAATGGTCAAAACCCACCTCTTTTCTTCCGGTTGGAAATGGTTTCACATAACAAGGAACTTGGGAAGATATACAAAGCAGTCTTTAACGAAGAACATCTCTGTAAAGGTTATTTGTCTTTAAGGGGATTAGAAAACAATCATTCTATTTTTTTTTTCTGTTTTGAAATGAACTTCAGCTTTGTGTCAGCTTCAAAGGAAGAAGTGTGTAGTAGTGCCATTTGAGGAGAATGCCATTATCTTTCTGAGCAACATTAACGACAACCAAATGAAAGATGATGTCAGGTTTACAAGTCAGACAAAGTTTGACTGCTCGGTGTTCGTAAAGATAGCAGAGGATGTTGTAGCAAAAGTTCTGACAGAGCATAATATGGTTGGATTTCAGGGTTCTCCAGTTATGCTTCTTTCATTTGATTGTGATATTGTTGAAGAACAGCTGCAAAGGTCAGGATTTATTTTTATCAAATAATGTTTGTATTATTCGGAATATACTAAATAATGTCCAGGATAGCAAAACTAAATTTATTTTAAATCTTTCCAATTTGAAAATGATCGGATTAGTGCTTGTGAATAATATGTTTTTGTTTAAACAGAGGCAGTTCCAAGGATGCACAACTTTGAGGTAATTAAAAGTTGGTTTGCTGTCAAAGACTCCAGTCGCTGCATCCTGTCACAGAATAAAGCACTTTCAGGGCTTGAGCTTTGCAGGTCCTTGAAGAAGCTTTATTACACTCAAGTGACCAGAAAACACATACGGTCTTTCCCGTTAATCTCATTCACATCCATACTATTAGTTGTGCAGCGCTTCAATTATACAAAAGAGTTCGATCGTAATTGTAATTGAGTTGTGATTGAGTTGTGGGAGATAATTTTCAGTGTTTTTTTTGGTCTATGGGTATAATAATAATTTTTTATAGGGAGAGTTTATTTTGGAATTGGGTTTTTAAAATTTTAATTTAATTATCAATATTTATTAAGTAGTAGGAATTTAATTTCCATGGAATATTCTAGAATATATTTTTCTACCTTTGGTTTTTAACTAAATTAATTAATTAAAAAATCATATGAATATGTGTGATATGAATATAAGTTATTGATTTTTGGGTCCATGGTATTAAGAAGTCATGGTATTGGCCCATGGTATTGTAACAAAGCCTATTTACACATTAAAAAATTTCATAATAAAGTGGAGTGAATCTCCAAGGTTAAGAATTTTGTTATATATATGTGTGTGTTTTAACTCATATATTAATTATTTTATAATTAATAATAATAATTTAAAGGAAATTTATAATTACAAACATGCCTATTTTAGAATAGGTTTTTTATATGTTTTGGAAGGATTTTTTAACATATTTTGACAATTTGGCCTATAATCATGTAAAGATTTGTTGGAATCACGAATTTGAGTTCTAAACTCTCCATAGTCTCAACGCCCTAGGCTTTCATAGGGTGTCAAATCCATATATGCAATCAAAACACATTTTAAACAATAAAATTCAATATTTCACCCAAAAAATTTAGAACACTTCAAAATGTATAATGGTTAGAATACATAATTTAACTATTACTAGTTATTAGGAGTCAAACACTCCAAAATGTATAATGGTTGGAATACATAATTTAACTATTAATAGTTATTAGGTGGATGGTAAAAATTTAATCTCTATGGAATATGTTGAAATACTCATAGTAGTATTCACAGATCAAGGGTTATGAGTTATCTCCAAGTTAGCTATGCTCTTTTAATTAATTTATCTCAAATTAACTAATTAGAGAAAATGTGATATCAACACGTATCATACTGTAGCACCAAGGGTTAGCTCAATTAGTTTAGTCCCCATCCTTAAAGCGTCCTTGCTATTTAGAAGTGACAAGTTCAATTCTCTCAACACTCTGGTGGTCCTCCTCCTTTTTAAAGGTGGCACGGTTGGTGATTGGATGTTTTGCCGCTATCAATAGATCCATTCCGATGTTCTCTGAGATGATTCCATAGATGATTCCATAGTGATTTAATCAATATAAGGCCAGTCAATATAAGGCCAGTCAATGTAATAGAGCCAGTGAATGTTCGTGCATTTGCAATATGTAACCTTCTTATATGAATATATTTCGCTTTTTCTTTTGAAAAAAAAAAGAAATCGAGCTCAGTGTGAATGCTCGTCAATTCATTGAATCAAAACCTAATCTAAATCAGATCAGATCCATTGCAAAAATGTAAATCTTGCTTGGAATTTTTGGGAAATTGTTTTACGCATCTTTAAGAAATCGTGAGTCTTGGATTTCTGAGAAAATATTGTTCTTTGTTCACAATTTTCCTATAATTAATATATATAAATAAAATTAAATAAAATAGTAATTTAATGAAGCCACAATTTCTTCCTGAAAATAACATAATTTCAGCAAGATTTTGCCAAAATCGGCACTCCAACAAACAGATTGGGAGAGGGAAATTCAAAAAAGAAAAAGAGTGATTTATATTATATAAGGAATATAATGTTCAGAATACATTGCCAGATAGAAACCATATGAGCTGGAAATGGATTGATAATCTGTTACAAGAAGAAAACCTCAGAAAGAGGATAGAAATCCCCAAAAAACATAGCTCTGAAGATCATCAGAAAAAGACAGCCAATCTGTGAAGCAAGGAGCCTCAGGGACAATATTTTACAGATACAAAAAATTTGGAGAACCAAGACCCCCTTGTGGAGGATACAACCCATTTCCAAAAAGGTGATTGACAAAAAACATAATGAGGATAGCCAAAAGCAGAATTGACATAAAAAACATACTTGATACCCACCAGATGGTATTATGTATCAGGTAAAGAAAATTCTATGATAGAGAACACTTGCATGTCTGAAATTACCTTCATGTTCCATATACCTGGAGCTGTAAATAGACCTTCCTTTGATAAACTATTTGCCTTCTTGTTCTGAACCCTGTAAATGCGCTGAATGGAGCATCCTTCCATCCTTTCCCATAGGAAAACAGTCATGTTCATCCAACCTGCAAGTTGAGGATTGCTAATATGGATTTTTCCCAGCACAAAATCAACCATTACCTTGGAATCCCCAAAAATTGAAACAGACTAAATATTAAAGAAGAAACAGAAAGAGAGAAGCCCCGCGAGAGCCATCGCCTCCGCTTTGCAGCCGAATCCATTTCCTCCATTCCATGAAATAAGAAATTGCGTATTTTCATCCATGATGATGTGGATACCACAGCCACAAGAGTTTTTTTGTGTCGCTCCATCAAAGAATGCTTTTGGGAACATGTTATGAGACTGATCATCCATGATGGGAATTAATATTTTTTCCATTGGAGGCTTTTCAGGTCAGGAATCAAAAAGAAAAGATATGTTATGGATGATTTCCATGAAAGGCTCCTTACTTTCCTTAAAGATTTTGTTGTTTCTCCATTTCCAAATGCACCATAAGGAAATGATAAAAATTGGCCTCCAGGATTCCTTTTTCCTACTCCACCAAACAAAAGCCTCTTGTATGGATGAGTGAGAAACATGAGGAAAACCATCAAAAAATTTCCAAAGCTTGCCATAACTGCTACGATTTCTGACAGAGAAGGAACATATGACAACTTGTTTCATCCTCAGAATCGCAGATTGAGCAAAGACCCGGACCTTGCCAGCACCTCTTTTTCAAGTTTTCCCAAGATAAGATCTTATTGTGGAAAACCAGCCACGAAAAAAAAATGGATTTGGATAGGCATCCTGATTTCCAGAAAGCAGATGGAAAATAGAGTTGGGAGTGGCATTTATTGAGGCTATCAGACTCAGGTAAATATCCTTTACTCGAACCTGGGATATCCCTTTCATATCTTTCCAAGTTAGGACATCGAACTCCAAGGAGCATAAATTCTTCCACTGTCTAGCTACATTCTCAGTCATCCCCATATTGCCATCTTCTTTCCATATAGGGAAGGGTCCATGCCATTCTGCAATAAGTTTGTCCCAGGTAAAATAACCTTTTTCTGTGGAAAAAATTAAGGAGCGTCTCAGGCAAGATGATTTCCTCATGTCCGCTGAAGAAGGAATCATGTCCTATGAGAATCTTGCTACCAGTTTGGGGGAGGGAAATTCATTTAAAATAAAATGAAATGAAATAAACATTTCTAAATTCATAAATTTATTTACTATAATCTCATTTGAATATATTAATTTTTTGTTTTAAATATGATAGGTGAAATATTATTGATGGATTTTAAATCTACAATGCAATGGAAGGACTTAAATTGTTTATAAATTATTATTTTAAATTTAAATAGTTAATAAATTATTATTCTATAGTTTTTTTAATGAAAAATATCAAAAATACAAGCAAATGAATAATAGATAACAATTTTTTCAAAAATAAATTCATATCAAATAAAATGAAACGAAATAAGCATTTGTAAATTCATAAATTCATTTACTATAATCTCATTTGAATATATTAAATTTATAAAAAATATATAACATGTAAAACATTATGATGGAATTTTAAATCTATTAATTACAATTTTTTAATGTATAATATATTTCAAAAATTGATAATTAAATTTAAAAAGACCAATTTTATATTTTTACTTCATCTATTTTACTTACAATTAATTTACAATATAATGTATTTCAAATTTTAAAAATAAAAATGCATTTCAAAACATCAACCATAATTTCATAATTTCATAATTTGTTGATCATGGAGGAACTTATCATGAAAATTAATACAGACAATTTACTTAATAAGTAAAATATTTCAATGTCAACTAATGTATACAATGAAAATAAATAAATTTTCATGGTTAAAACATTTTTAAGCATTTCAAGTAATGTTATTATTTTATATTTGGGCAATATTTTTTTGTCAATTATATCTTTGAGATGCAAACATTTTTTTTTTTTTAAATTTTGCATTTAAAAAAATACTTACATAAGAAGAAATTATATCACTCTAAACATTTCTTAGATTTGTGATTAAACTAGATTTGTCCACTTTAAATTTGTCACTATCACCACCTTGGCAACATACAAATATATGTATAAGTTGTTGCCACGATTATAGGAAAATACCTTGTTATATATGGTATGGAAAACTTTGTTATTAATCGAAGAAGAAGTAGCATTCACAACTTGTAGCCCACATTCTTCCAGAGTGAGCAGAAGATTGGAGTACACAATCTCATCTTCGAACAGGTTGAGGGAGATTTTAACACAAGAATGGATGGAATTTATTTCAATAGTGAAGACATGTAGGAAAATACCTTCTTATATATTTGCTTATATATAAATGAATGTTATAAATAATAATGAGAAACTTATCATGGAGGAACTTATTAGAATTGGAATAATCTCAAATTGCTAGGGAATTGGTGGGTGGGGAGCCATAGGAATCTAATTTTTTAAATTTATTAAAAGTAATGGACCATTTTGCAAAATAAAATTTGCTTATATATAAAAGAATGTTATAAATAATAATGAGAAACTTATCATAAAGGAATTTATTAGAATACGAATTTTAAATCTCTAGGAAATTGATGAGGAGGGAGCTACGTATTCTTTATCTATCTTTTTAAATTCATTAAAATTCAATACAACCTAACAAACTTTGTAATTGATAAACATAAAAATTAAGCATATACTAAATCAAATTAAATTTGTATATAGTAAATATAATTATTCGATTATAAAATTAAGTAATATTTGCAAACGGGACATTGACGTTGGCTTATGGTAGGGCTGTTTGATTATGAAATCGACTACTATTTACAACCAGGCCGTTGACGTTTGTCCTTATAGTAAAGGACAACCAATATGACTGAAATATTTATGCACGAATTTAGGCCAGTTCACCCATAATATTAATTGGAGTCATCTACACATCGTATCCCATATATATAAATATATAATATGGCTGGTTGATTTGTCCTCTGGATGGAAAGAGGACGTGAGTCACCATCATTGGAATAGCCTTATTTCCAATTTAATAAAAATTTAATGGATTAAATTAAATTTATTTAAAAATTTAATAGTTTAATATATAATATTTTAATTCAATATTTTTTTATAATATCTTAATCTATTTTCACACTTTAAGTTAACTATTTATTATAATTATTATAATGGTTGTATTCAAAGACTTTCTACATAACATGACAATGTTATGTCTAAAAATAATAAAATAACAGTTACACTAACTATATTAAACAATGGTAGACATTATCATGTTATATCTAAAAATAATAAAATAATATTTACACTAATATATTAAAAAATGGTAATAATAAAAATTAATTTTCAAAACCTCTTATAAATAAAATGTTTCAACTTCCATCTTAATTTTAGTGTCAACCATAAATAAAATATTTAAATGCCCATATTAGTAACATAATTTAATATCTTTCACATAGAGATATAATGAAATTTAAATTATTATATTTATATGTGTAGTTTATTCAATTCTTAGCAAGGACTTGATATGTGGTATTTAAATAAATTAATTTAAAAAAAATCAATGTGAATCATAAATAAAACATTTCACTATCTTATATATAGAGATATCTTATTTCATTGAGAGCTACTTTGTAATTCAATGTATGGGGAGGATTAGCTAGTTCCTTCCATTTATAAGTGTTTGTAATGAGTTGATATATATATATATATATATATATATATATATATATATATATATATATATATATATATATATATATATATATATATATATATAAACACAGTCGGTTACTTTTTATATATTGCAAAAAAAAGAAAAAAAGGGAAAGGAAGTTAGTTCCTTGTACATTCAGAGGAGGGCTGGTTCAAAAGTAGTGCGTAAAATGGGAGCGCAGTCCCCACAACTACTTTTACGGCCCTGTTTCTATAAACTTCAAAAACTATAGTGCTGGTGTCGTGGTTCTGAGCTATGGGATAACTTTCCAAATTTTGACTTGATCTCCTTAAGCCTCGCGTGGTAACCAAACCCGCACTTAACTTTGGATAAATCGGACTTAACCATAAACCTTTATCCTCATATAGTGGGAATATACACAAACACACGGGAAATAACATTTTCCGCTTTTCCATAGCCTTGGCACGATTCCAATGCTTACCTTTATTAGGCTCAATCTCCACCATAGATTTTCCTCCGTCAGATCTGGCGTACACCTCCGATCGCCAATCAATCATCTTGTACGTCACTCCACGAACGTCAATCCACTCGCAATAGATCCAATGGCTATCAGGGATTTTTGGTGGGAAAATCGCCCGGAGAATACCCACCCAATAAAGCGGTATTCTTACCCACCCTCTTGCTACGTTTCCATTGGTGAGTGGAATCAGGTGGTTCCCTCCTGAAACCGCTTACCGCTTATTATTATCTCGAAATACCATTCCTACTTATATTCTCGCCTTTTCTCTTTGACTAACTCTCGAGCATGTTAGCGCCCGATGTCCATAGTTCTGCCACCATCGACGGTTGCGATGACTTCTCCGAGTTCCTCTTTCGCTACTACTGAAGTCAATCCTCGTCTGTTGATCTCCGAGATCCAACAGTTCCTATGCGATGATTCTTCATCTGTCTCCTCACTCTTACTTTGCGGCATTTCTTTAGTGTTTTTTGGTTTCTGTTCCTAATTTATTGGTCTCTATTGAGGAGAGACCTGCTGTTGTTGATTGCCATACTGTCTCGGGTTGCCTGGGAGCCTGCACAGGTGTACGTAGAGACCTCACTGTTACTTGCAATACCATTACGGTCCAGGCGTTCATGATTCACATGAGTAATGCCATCTTCGCCCAGGAGAGGAGGACAATTGAAATCTTGATTCATCATATAGTGTAGCTTTTTTGGGATTGTGAGAATCGTGTGCTATGAGCAAGGCTAATTACAGTTGAGAACCTCTGCTGACATATATTCTCTGTTTTCCTCATGCAATCTCCTTCTTGAATTGATGTTTTGATTCTTCTTTTTTATTGCCACCCCCCTGTAATATTTCTTGTGATATTCTTCGGATCTATATCTTCTTTCTCGATCCTCATACTGGGGGAGCGGGTCATGGTATACTTTCTTCATAAACTTCATTATTCTCTTTGACAATCCCAACTGGTCTGTCAATTGCTTTGTTGGCATGGCTATCAACGTCCTTATTTTGGTTTCTCAGGACATACTTTATGGTTATTTTTCCTAGACTTTCAAAACTTGTTCTGATCCTTTGATAGATTTTGTTGATGGCTATGCTTTTGAAGTCCTTTTTGACATCCAATGCGACTATTATGATAGCCGAGTCCCCTATTATTATAGGGTCCTTGATTGCATTTTTGTTTAAAAGCCTTATGCCTAGGAGAAGGTTGTATGCTTCAGCCCTGTTGTTTGTCATTTCTCCAAGGCTCCATTCATAAGTTATTATTTATTTTCTATTTGGATCTAGTATAACTCCGCCTACCCTTGCTTTACTTGGGTTATTTTTTGCAGCTCCGTAAAAAAAAGAATGTGCCTCTTCTGTTCTTTTATCCATTCCGCAAATTCTTTATCCTCCAATCTTAATTTCCATATTTTGTTTTTGTGAAATTCTTTATTTTTTGCAATAGCTTCTGCTTTTGCTTTGTTTTCTAACATTGCTTTGTTGTACCTGTCTTTCTCTTCTTGTTGTAAATTGTCCTGGTCCATTTTTGAGATTCCATTTGTACTTATTATCTTTACAACTTGGCTCCAAGTTTTTGCTAGGATCTTGCCTAGATTTGGATTTTGTTCTTTGAAAATACATTTGTTTCGGGCTAACCAAATTTGCCAACACAGGATTGAAGGGAGACATTTCCATCTCATATTTCTCGTTGCCTTTTTTTCCTTTGTATATGGGTAGCTTTTATCCCAATTTTTATGAAGAGTTGTCAACTGAATTGTTGGATTTGTGTTTATTTCCAAAGGACTTATTGCATGTTTCCAGCACTTCCTCGCCATCATACAGTTTATGAAGAGGTGTTGGATTGTTTCTTCCTCCTTTTGACACATGACACATTTTAACGGCCCTTGTATTCCTTTTTTATTTTTATTTTCAGAGGTAAGAATTTTACCTTTGAGAAGGGTCCATGTGAAGACTTTAATTTTGGGCAGACTCTCTGATTTCCAAGCTACGTTCCAAAGACTCCAATCATTTTGATTGTGAAGTTTTTGGAGGAGGTTCTACCCCGATTTCACTGTGTAATCCCCTCCATTTGGGTCCCAAAAAAAGTCATCCTGCTCTTCTTTGTTGATGGGCACGGCTCCTGCAAGATGAACTTTTAAAATTTCCCATTTACCTTTTAGTCTTGGTGGTGTAGCCAACTTTTTCCATCTTACCCAGTTATTCTGATCCCAATCCAAAATAGAATAAAGAGTGTTAAAACTTTGCTCTTCCATCCATCTCTGGAGTCCTCTTAAATTTTGTTGCTGATTTAAGGGGTTTTTCCTGATTTTTCTATCCTCCCAAGATAGAAATTATTTTGTCATTCCCTGGATTTTTGGATATCTGATCTCTAATAAGAGGAATTACCCTTTTAACCAATTTCTAGATTTGGATGCATGGCCTGTCTGGAATAGTATCAGTGAGCAGCTTTGTTCTATGACAATTTAAGTATTTCATTGTTAGAACTTGTTCCCACCAGTGACCATTCCCATTTATCATTCTCCAGATAATTTTTGTCCCTAGAGCAATGTTCATTAGTCCTGGCAGGTGTATTGCTATACCTCCTTTTCATAGGGAAGAGTAACTTTCTCCCATCTAACAAGGCTGAATTTATTATTATCTTATTTTCCTCCTTTCCAGAGGAAGCTTCTAATTATCAGTTCCATTTTCTTGTGGGCACTTGCCGTAGCCATAATGATTTCATACTGATATATAGGCAAGGCCGAGAGAAGTGCTTTAATCAATGTCACTCTTCCTGCCAGGTTGAGCCACATCACTCCCCAGTTCTAAATTTTTTCTCTCATTCTCTCCACTTGCTTGTTCCAGACTTCTGATTTTACCACTTCCTTTTCTAAGGGCAGCCCAAGATAAGTGAAGTGGCTCCAATTTATTTGTAAAGGTATTTCCAGTATTTGTGAGATACGCTGCATTGTTTTTGTTGGGGTATTCTAGCAATAAATTCTGCAATTGGAGTTGTTTAAAATTCCTCCTGAAGCTAGGAGAAATTCATCCAAGACTTTTTTGAATCGTCTTGCTGTAATGCAGGATGCCCCACTTATGAGAAGGGTATCATCTGTAAAGAGAGAGTGGTTTATATCTTTGACTCCTCTCGATATTTGGATCCCTGTTATTTTTTTCTCTTTTCTCTGATTTTCTATCATAGCACTCAGCGATTCAGCCATGATGATGTACAAGAATGGAGAAATTAGACAGCCTTGCCTCAGCCCTCGTGTGCTTTGGAAAAATTTACAAGGCCATCCATTGATTAATGGAGCTATCCATGGATTTGATATACATGCCTGGATAATCTCTATGAAATTTATTGAAAAGCCAAACTTTTTGAGAGCGGTTGCAAGAAAGTTATGGTTAACTCTATCAAAAGCATTAGCCATATCTAACTTAACAATCATTCCTCTCTCTTTTCTTTGGATACTGCTGTGAATAGCCTCCTGAACAATTATCACATTGTCTGTGATTTGCCTCTTGGGGACAAATCCTCCTTGGTTTTCTGAAATTATTTCCGAAAGTAATTTTTTCATTCTGTTTGCTATAATTTTGGTGAGTATCTTATAAGACGAGTTGCAAAGGGAGATTGGCCTATATCTGTTAAAAGTTGTAGGATTGGGTTCTTTGAGAATGAGGATTAGGAAGGAGGATTTTGTATTTCCTCCAATATTTTTTTTTTTGGAAAGCATTTTTGAGCATTGTCATTAGATATTTTTTGACAATTTCCCAATGTTGTCTATAAAAGGCCATTGTAAACCCATCTGGACTCGGTGCCTTATCAGGGTGGAGATTCCACACAGCTTCTCTGACTTCTTCCTCAGTAATTTCTTTGTCTAATTCCCTATTTTGTTGGTCGCTTATTTTTTTTTATATGCAACAAATTTTCTTCATTAGTTTCCTACTGGTCACTTGTTGAGAGGAGTTATTAAAGTGTTTATGTTCAAATGCAACAAGATGATGGAGCTTAGTGAAAAGAAGTCGTCTTCACTAAGTGGGCCTGCAGGCTATTTTTGGCGCAAAGTCTATTTTTAGACCATGTCTATCTTTTAGACATATGGATCATGGTTTATGAGTTGCAGGATGCTATTTGTGGATGATTGGTCATGTTGGTAAAAATAGATGGACTTCTATTTTTAGACATATGGGCGGATTCTATTTTTATACTGCGAGGCTAAAAATAGAACAGTCGAATATTATTAGCTCATAATAATATTTCGACTATAAACATTATCTTATCCTCTTGGAGCACCTCAGTTCGAGCTACGGATGTGGCACATGCAGCTGTCAAAAGGAAATAAGCTTTTCTTATGAGTCAGTTGAGCTATTGCATGATGAACTTCAGTTAGAACTCAAGTGGTTGAGTTTGGTGGAGTTGATTGAGGAGTTGATGGAGTTGTGTTCAGTTTGACTTAGTTGAACTAGTTGTATTTAGCCTAACTGCAGAATACACTAGTGATGAGTGATGTGAATTAGTTATTAATTAATTCACTAATTATTAACTCATAAAGCAACTAAATAATACATCAGTTAACTCAGTGCATGGACAGTTCAGTGGAGACAAGTGTTAAAGGTGAGTGAAAGGGCAAGACAACTGTCAGTTGTGACTATAGTTGTGCATGAGATTTGCACAATCAATGGATTTAGTATTTCCAATGAGGATTGCATGGTTTAGCCAAGAGAAATATGAGTTTGGATCAGCCATTCTCATCTATTCTCATGCAGGATTGCACAATGGAGGCAGGCAAGCAGCGGAGGAGATTTGAACCTGTGATTGATTTAGATCTGAGCTAGTTTGTGTGTAAGAGGTGGAGATAGTACTGAGTACTTGTGAGGAGTATTGTACTATGTATTGTTACATGTTCTCAATCAATATAATATACAGATAGTTGGGGGTTTTCAGCTGTATGCTTTCCCCGTGATATACTGTGTTGATATGTGTGATTGATGCTTCAATGTGAGCATGAGATTGTTTCTGAATACTGCAAATTGATGATCAACGTAGAGGAGGTTATGTATTATGCATGCATTCCACAAATAGTGTATAATCAGGATAATCTTTGTGAATAAGTGTTTTATTATTCAAAATTTCTACAGTTTATGGGCTGCATTTTTTATTCCTTCAACTCCTTTTATTTCTTGACCATTTACTTGAATTTATTCAATTTTATTTTTTGACCTCCTTATTTTCATTGTATTATGAAAGAAGGTTGTATTTTTGTCACCGGATTTTAGCCAGAGGCATCTTGATTTCAGTCTACTTTCCTCTTCTTCTTGCCTATTTTTCTTATATATTTCTAGATATATTTCCTTTTCTTGTATATGATCTTGCTTACTTTCTTCCTTGTTCTCTTTTTCCTTGCAAATATTATCCATTTTTTTTGCAATTCGATTTTCCTAGATTTGTCTCGGAGATCATTTTCTCTTGCCCAATTTTTTAAGTGCATCATTAGGTTCTTTAGCTTAGTTTCCCAAACATACTAGGGAGATCCCGTGACACAGTTTTTCCAGCTGTCCTTTATTTGTTTTCCAAAATCTTCCTTGCTATCCCAAATTGAATTATATCTGAAGGGAAGGGGTCCTTAATTTTCTAGCTTTCCCAAGGTTAGCACCACCAGCTTGTGATCTGAAGCTGAGTTGTGAACAATTTTACTTTTTCACAAGAATATAAGCAACTGCTATGCTTTCATGAATAAGAATTCTATCCAGCCTTTCTTTTCTGTTGTTTTTTTCCTATTCTTTTGTTGTTCCAAGTGTATTTTCCATTGCTTGGTGGAATGTCTATTAATCTGTGTTCTTCTATTATTCCTTCAAGAGCTTCTCTTGATGGATCGTTGTGGAAGATTCCACCAAATTTTTCTTCTATATTCTTTATAATATTTAAGTCTCCTCCCAGGATTAAGTTCCACTTTGTCTCTCTGCTATTTCTTCTTTAACTGATTTCCAACATTGTTCTTTTTCTCTATAGTGATTTGGGGAGTACACATTTATAATGCTATACTATTCTTTTGTATTGAGATTTCTCGACTCTGTTCGAATCCAGTGTCTGCTTATTTTTTGGGTCATTAATTCCCATTTTCTTTTATCCCAAATGATGTTGATTCCTCTTGATGCTCTTGTGGCTTCTAGCGCTACTCCATTATTTTTTAGTTTTTGTACCATTTTTTGATTTTCTTGCTTGTTTAGTTTGGTCTCTTGGATCATATATATATCTGGTTATTCATTGGCTAAAATGTCTCGAGATGCATTGATTTTAAAAGAGGTGCCAAAGCCGCGACAATTCCAAGAGACCACTATCATATTTACTGTTGTGTTAGTATGGTCCTCCCTTTCCTCTTTGCTGAGTTTTTTCATGACTTCCTGTTTGTTTCCCAAGGAATGAATCCATTGGCTATTGCGTTCTTAGGGCCATTTCTTTAGCTGCTGCCTCATCTCTTATTTCTTTATTGGATTTCCTTTCCACTTTTTTTTGTTAATCCCAGGCTTGGGGGATTTCTTTGGCTTTGTTTCTAGTTAGAATGCGGTCCAGTGAGGGAGGAGGTGGAGAGGATATAGGGTTGGGGGAGGATAAGAGAGCTAAAGAGATGGGGTTTGAAGGTGGGGATTTGGAAGAGTGTGGATCAAAGGAGTCTTCTAATGGCTCAAAAGGATTCGGTGTTGTGTGATCAGGAGGAGTAACCTTCGCTAGAGGCTGAGAGGTTGTTTCATTTTCTTCTTGGGATTGATAGATATTTGATGTGGTCTACTTATTGGTAGGTTTTTTCATTTCACTTGTTCCCATGTAGTTTCTTGCTCTTCTACATTTTCATGCTCTGTTTTTTTTAGGACACCTATTTGCAAAATGACCATACTCGTTACATACCTTGCATTTAGATGGTATTTGCTCGTAGTCCAACCGCTGAATGTGTGTCCACTGGTTGACCTTGATCTTTATTGCCTCTGGGAGGCCTTTTCCAAGATCTACTTCCACACATATTCTTACGCATGCATGCGTGTTGTCTTTTGGCTCACATCTGTCAATATATTTGCCCACTGTGTTTCCTATTGACTTTACAGATTCGTCTCCCCAACAGTGAAGAGGAAGATGCGGGAGCCTGACCCACACAGGCATTGCATTTGGGACATCCATCTCCGAATCAAAATCTGGTGTCCACCTGTTCAGGTATAAACCTTTGGAGTCCATGAAGTAAGGTCCATTTCTAATATCAGATCTCTGTCCTCCTTTGTTTCAAAGCGAAAGGTGTAGTATCCCCTTCCACAGAATCGTATTTCTACCTTCCCCTGTGTGGTTGCATTCTAATTTCTTTCCACCCATTTTTGCACTGATTTGGGTGAAGGTCATAGCCCTATGAACTATCCAACAAGTTCGCGTTCTGCTAGAGAGATGGCTGCTCTTCTTGGAAGTGCTGGAGGGAGAGAAATCTCTAGGATACTTTCAAGTTTATTTACAAATTTATTGACTGATGGCTTGTTCCTTGGAGCTCCATTCTCTGCGATCAGAGTACAAAGGCTTCTGCATTTTCTTCATTCCCTGGCTGCATGGAAGAGTGAGGATCTCCCTCCTCAGAGGGCTACATGGTCTGGTTGGCCTCAGCAGCAGGAGGATTCTGAGAGAGGGATTTGCAGGGGCAGTGGTGGCTAGGTCAGCGCAAGCTTGGGCTGGGTTGTTGCGCACGCGTTAGCATTTCTATTTTCCTACTTCTATTAATTTTAATGAGTTTATATTTAATATTAATAAAATATTAATAAAAAATATCAATGTAAATATCTATAATTTTTTATGGAGAGAGATTATATTTATATTGTGTAAAGCAAATAAAAAACAATTTTTTTTATTAAAACAATTTTATTAATGTGTTGGTTAAAATGAAGGATATGAGTAAACTTTTTGTTTTGCTTACCATGGAGTTAACCATCTATGTTAACTCATGATCTATCAAGCTCTCAGAAAATCAAATTTCTAAAAAAATTGATCTTTCTCAATGTTTAACAAGGGCTACATAGTAGCTAGTACCTGCCGCTTAGTTTAAATATAGTTTAATTAAACTAAAAAACAGTAAACATGAAACAAAACCACTAATAAAATTTTGTATGGTTGAATGTCATCACGAAAAATTAAGAAAATAAATTTTTGGCGAGGACTTTTTATTATTTTCCTTCGTAAAATTGATAATGTTTTATGAGGTTTTTTTAATTGCAAAAAAATTATTACACTTCAATTGTTAAATTAGCAATGATATATTTATTATTTATCATTATCTATAAATACATATTAATATATACACTTCAATATATATGTTATTATCTATGTGTGTTTTATATTTTTATTATTATATAATTTTTTATAATTAAAATGGAAATAATAGAAAAAAGAAAAAATAATAGAAATAGAAAGTTAAATAAAAATGAAAAATTAGCAATTAACAGAATGGAAGTTCTAAAAAAGCCTATAATAAGACCTGAACCAATCACCTTACAAATAAATAAATTTAAATAATAATAAAAAGAACAAAAATTGAATCCTAATATTAAACTATAAATAAACAGTATAATTTTTTGATAAAAAAGAAAAAAAAAACTGAATGCTTAATATCATAATATCATACCTGTAAAATAAAATAAAAGTTAACATGAATCTATATCAATAATAACATACCATATCTTAATTCCATATTTTTTTTACATTATTTTGATTTAATAATTTATTATAAGATATGATTACATACTAAAATGAGTTTTGAAAATTTTAATATTATAAAAATATTACCCAAATAAAAATAATGTCTCCGGTTTTGGCATCGTATATGCTTAGGATCCCTCTTCTATAACCATCCAAAAAAACCCCTAGAAACATGAACTTGTAAATGTCTAATGGCACTCTTTTCGGGGAGTAGACATTCAATTCAATTTGCTTTTCTTAGATCCCCTCTATGTGAACCATTAAGAAAAAACCAAATATGAACTTGTAGGCGTCTATTGGTCTTAATGGGAAATTTGACTTTACTCATTTCGGAAGGGCTGTATTGGTCTTAGATATATTATTTTAAAGCAAACTTTACTATTTATTTATTTATATATAGTGAGCTTGGGAGGCTTCTTTTCAAGCTTTTTGAGTATGGGAATAAAATCATAAATCAAACTAAATAATTTGTTTCTTTAAGTCCGATAGACCAAAGTTTGGTCTCAGTGGATGTTAGCCACCACCACCACCATCATCATCATCTAATGCGGGTTCTGTGAAACACAAGCTAAATCATAATAACCTCCTTCATTTTTGTAACATGTGTCATATATTTGGATATTTGAATGAATCATTACAGACTATTTTTTAGATTTTGTTATTTCCTGTTTTAGCCATAATACTTGGGCGTGGATTCTAAAGCGATGGAGAATAATTTTTGAAAAGGGAGAGAGGTTTCTCTCAAGAAAAATTTCATAAACAAAAACTTCTTTCATTTTTGTAACAAATATCATGATTTGAGAGATATGATTTAATATTTGAGCCCTATTTTCCATAAATTCGGTCCCTATTTTGTAAGAGGCAGTTTCTAAATCTAATGTAACTAACTCTATCTTTGGGAAATTGTTGAGCTCGATCCCCTAAGTCCAGGGATGAGTTAATTTTATATATTTCATGAATTTTAGTGTGCAAAGATTGGTTTGTCAGGTTCAGAGAAGAGACATTATGCACTGCACTATTTTGATATATTTTTCAGTGAATGAAAAGACAAAGGCCTAATTTACAAGGATTCCTGTGTTAGTTTCTTTGGAGATGTGATTCTTTGTTTTGTAAGTTATCTTTTGTTATCAATCATGCTTGGAAATTTGTCGTCTTGTTTAGTTGAACAAATATTTGTCTCATAATTCACTTCAAAAAGTGTTATGTTTTAGTTTTCTAAACATTTATGTTTTCTACTTGAATGACATTTAGAATTCATCGTTTTGTTTGATTCTCTATGTGTCATTTTCCACCTATATTCTATTCACCCTCCTTCAACTAATTTGACTGAAAAATTCCAAAAATACTACCTATCTTGCCCCTGTAGAGGATCCATCTTTCTCTTCATCCTATCACTGGAAAAGAATAAACTTATATGACTGTATTGCCCAATGGATCTATCTTCTTTCTTGCAAGAAAACCTATTAAAATATATTCCTTTTTGAGCACCATACCTATCCTAATATCTAAGTGAATGAAGTTTTAGACAAAGATAGCCCTCTTTGAAGTTGGAAGGGCTAGATTCTAAGCTTCCAAGTGGTTTGTGGCTACCTTTCGATTCCTCTCCTCAGCTTGGAGGAATTACATAGATCTAGCATAGTGGTGCCATTATCGGGGAGAAAAGGGTTCCATCTTCTCTGGGAAAGAAACATCAAGTTCTAGATATGATTAGTGATGGTGAACTGTTATCAGACATAATAAGGGTGTCGATTATTCATCGGGAAACTCCATTTACAAACAATCCAGAGTTCAGAGCATCTATGTCGACTTCACTATTCAAAAAATTCAGAGTTTAAAGTGTAGATCCAGTTACCTAGTCAATCAAAATGATAGGGTATGTTGAAGACCCTTTGTCTGTTGAGAGTTTTAGAGAATATTTTGATATTTTTGATGATGATTAAGTGGAAGAATCTTTCTTAGTTTTTTTACCTTGGTATTTAAGATTAAGCAAATTCTCTCAGGAGAAGAGCTATTTTTTAAAATCATTTGTTGAAAAAATTGAGAAATATATTGAAGCCTTAGAGATTCAAATTCAATCCCACAATTTCCAATGTCAAAATCAGTCATTTAAGAACCTTTTCCAGCCAAAAAAAATATGAGGTAGTGCTTCCCTATCATTTTCATATTAATGAATTCTGTGATTTTGGACACAAGTTTGATAATGCACAGTTGAAGTTGTGGTTTGACATAGTGAATACATCAAAAAAATTCAGCCATGACAAGGCAATCATTGAATACCTTGAGGATCATCAAACAAATAATGTCTTTTATGATCCTGTAGCTCATTATATGGAAGAATTTTTCAGCTTGTATTTTCAATCATGTTTTCAATATGGATACTAGATGAATCATGAGTTTCCACTGTCGTTACATTGTCCAATTTCCATATGGTGCAAGCACAGTCAAGCACTCTAATTATTTCAGCAGCTACTTGATTGGTTTCACTAGCATTTTTGTATCACTTGATTTCAACAGTTCTTTAACAGGTTAGAGTAGGAAATGTTGTACCAATAAGATGAACACTCTGAGCATGTTTTGTAGTAGTTTTCAGTTTTAGTTTTCAATGGTTTCAAATTTCAATTCGCATCATGTACAGTTCTGTTTGGATATAAGTTTTGGTTCTTGGACTTACAGAGCAGGAACATGTTGCAGGATTGGGAGAAACCCAAGATCAGGCTACTAGTATACGGTGTTCTTGGCACCTCACAGGGAGGATATCATCCCCATTCGAGTCAATGTTAGTGTCCTATATTATAGTAGTCAAAAACAAGTTTTCTTTTTTATTTATTTTGGTAAATGTGTAAAGGCTTTGCTATGATCTCTTAGAGATAAAGCTATTGGTCTTTGTAAAGAATGTAAAATTTCATTATTTATGTAATTATGTTAGAGTGTGTGAAAGATGATGTAAAAATAGTTATGGATTCCCTAAAGTTTGAGTCAAGTAAGTCTAGGGTCAATTCCCATGAATGCTTCAAGGGGCCTCAAATATTTTCAGATCCTCAAGAGGAAGGTGAACCTTCCGGGCAACAAAAAGAGCCTGAAAGTAAAACCGAGGAGGCTCATGTTCTTGCGTTTGTTACTTATGAAAGAGGCACTAGGATGTTTTTTGCAACTTCCAAGTGAGTACTATCTCCACTAGGGGTGGAAGGGGTCTCATTTTCTTCACCGGACCACAGGAAAATGCTATCTTCACCAAGGATGAAAGGGGCTTTGCCTTCTTCTCCAGCTTTACAGGTTGTCCAGGAGTCAAAGGGTAGAGATAGAGGAAAGAAATAGATGCATGAAGAGGGCCCTACTGAAGGGCAAGACAGGGATTTTGTTTTGATTGAGGAGGATGTCACTGATTTGGGCTCTCAAAGTTCAAGACTCAAGGACATTATTATCAAAGAGAAGGAGGATGAAATCCAAGCCTTATCACTTGACCTTGAGAGGGCCAAATGGATCATCAACTTTCTTGAGCAAGAGAACAAGCAACTGGAAGATAAGAAAGCTATTATGGAGCTACAAATGATTAGAGAAAATAGGCAAGTGGCAAAGAGAAGAAAAATCAAGATGACATCCCTTGAGCAAGAATTTGAGGCTGACCGAGAATAATGGTTGGAGAAGGTGAACATTCACCTTGAGAAGATGCTTGAGAAAGCTAACAAAGAAAAGAAAATGTTGCGCCATATGGCTTATCATTACTTAGCTCGGAATAAGATTTGCAAGACAAGGGTAAACAGGCTAAAAGCTAAGATAAAGAGAGCCTTGAGGGCCAAGAAAGAACAAGATAAACTTAAAACTTTGGTTGAAGCTTCATTAACTCAGCAAAGCTCTTAATATGGTTGCTTCTTGCTAAATTTGAAGAAATTTTGGGAAATTTTTGTCATTTTACAATTTTTTAATTAAAAGCACAGGAATTTTCAGCTAATGCGTAGTGCCACCAGTGTTGCGCATTGAGTTGGCTTAGTATTTTGCAAAATGGTTGCGCATTGAGTTGGCTTAGTATTTTGCAAAATGGCTTGCAGTTTTGGATTGCTCATGAAAAAACAATGAAACCCACAAAGTTTCATAAAATTTGGAGGAGATCTGTGTCACCTAAAGGGCAAAAAACACCTACAAAATGCCCTCTCTGCCACTTTTTGGACCCATAGGAACCAGTCTTGGGAGAAATGATTTTTGAAGGGGAAAATCAACTTCAAATAAGAAAATTGAAAGTGTTCCAGAAACTAGACAGGCAGAGCTGTCCAAAAAGCTATCTTGGGCCTGATTTGGTGAATTGGAAGGCCTCCAAAAGCAGCCTTCAAGCGGTGTTGCGCATCAGGCTCAGGGCGCTACGCATCAGGCAAATTTTTGCCAATTTTGCTTAAAAACTCAGAATTTCGCCTAGTTTGACTATCAGTTCACTTTTCTCTTATCTTTAGTAAATTTATGATGGTAAATGATGTAATATGATGTAAATTTGATGAAAAATGACTTGAGGGGGTAGATACATCAGTTAGAGGCGGTTTGAGGTTGAATGAATCAATTTCCATAGTTTTAGAGGCAAGTTGTTCCACTGCCTATTTTCTAGTTCCTAGTTTAGATGTTGTTGAAACAGCTCCTTGAGTCATGGATTCGACCCCTAATGGCTAGCACAGGTGGTTTGATACCTATATTATGTACTTTCTTAGTCATTTGTAAAGGTTGGACTCTTGTGGATGCCTTGAGCTTTATTGTAAATCACTTCTGCAGTTTGGCAAGGAAATGAGCCAGGGTTTTGTAGCATTTTGTGGGATTCTTGTGGTAATGTGTCTTGGCATTGTTTCTTCCTTTGTTATTTAGTTTCTCTGATGTGTATATGTGCCAACATCTATTTCTTTCTTCATAACTAAATGAATCAAGATAAATAGGTAGAATCCATTGATATTCAGTGCTCTGTCTTAAGGATACATTTAGTTTTTAATGTTTTCTGCTGTTTGAAGAGGACTCATGAACTTTGCATGCCCTCTCCAATTCCTCACTGGTCTTAGACTTACCATCACACCCAATTCAAAGTGCCAAAACACCTACCTACCTTGCCCCATAGAACCTCCTGCAAATTTGAGTTGATTTCCCGGACCCAAAACTGTCTTCTTCATTTGATCCAGCAACCAACCATCAAAATCAAACAAAATTCTCTGACCTAATATACGTAGCCTAAAATCAGCATTTATTTTCAATCATCTCAAGCCCTAGTTTCCATATTCTAATTGAGATTGACAAGGAGAGATCGCTCTCCTGACCTGGTAGGGCTAGCTACCAGGTTAAGCATGGTTTGATGTTACCCTAGACATACCTTCCTTCAGCCTGAGGTAGATCCGGGCTCTAACATAGTGGCGATCATACTGGGGAACGTAGTTTTATGTTCCTCAACAAAATGTATCAAGTTTAGATCTGATTGTTGATGGTGGACAACGATCAGACACCAGAAGGCTGAAATCATTCACCTGGAAACTCTAGTGTCGAAGAATCCCAAGGTTCAGAATTTTTATGGAAACTCTATTCTTCCAGAACCAATAGCTTGAAGAATTTCTTGGTGAATTCCTTGTTATCAAAATGGATTCTCTGGATCGAAGGTATGCTCCCATGAGCCGAGATCACATTCCAGGTTTCCCAAATAAAATTCCTAAGGTAGATTGGCAAAGGCATTTGCCTGTGTTTAAAGTTGATGATAGGAATGATGCTGCTTTACATCTGGTTAGATTTCACATGCATATTCACAAGTTGAAATTTGATTTTCATGAAGATTGCTTGATGAAGATATTCATGGCCACTCTGGAAGGTGAAGCCCGATCTTGGTATGAACGTTTTCCTCCTGCTTGTATTTACTGTTTAAAAGATTTTCATACCATGTTCTTTGAAAGGTATAAAGAATCTTATCCATCCTTAAATTTAGTTCAGAACTGTTGCAAATATGTTTATAGTTTTATTGAAAATATTGAGGAAGTTTATGAAGATGATGACTTCATGGACGATGAGATCATGAAAGCCCTGTATGAAAATCCATTTCAGCAGCATAAAGAGAGCTTAGAGGATACTTGTCAAGATCCTCAGGAAAATTTGCAGCAGGATCAAGATTTTAGTACAATGGAAAATGATGAATGAAAAGGTCTTATTTCAGATCTGTTCATAGCAGAGGATAGTATGCAGGGAAATAAAGTTTCAATTTCAGAATGTGATAAAGTCAAGTTGGCGAATTCAGGTCTAGATTCAGATCATGATGATGAAGAGTACCTTGTTCTAAATCCCATGAAGGAGAGCTCTGTTGTTGAGATCGTCTGGAAAGAAGAAGAAAAAGTTATTAATCCAAGTGTTCTCATTTCATTAGAACAAAGTCTTCATGAGGAGGTAATCCAATCCTTTTATGAAAAAAAAGATGAGATCTTTGTTCATGCAAGTGAAAAATATTCTTTGGATAACTCAGTGGTAAATGACAGAAGTGTTAGTTTTGAGTTTCAAGAACCATCTGAACTTTTCCCTCGTATCACTGATGAGTGCAATGACAATTTGATTGCCATGTCATATGAAGATGATCAACAATGTTTTCAAATTTCAGAAGACCAGGGAATTGAGGACTGTCATTTAGGTTTTTCATGTTTTCATGTTATTTCAAGAAGACAATGATTGTTTGAGCAAAAGAAAACAAAAAGTATTATCTCCTCTGTCTGAAGATGAGATAGATCAACTCCTTAAAGTTCAGGTTACAACCCAAGCTAACGCAGGTTTGTAGTGTTCACATAGTCAAGAAGGTGTTAATGAAGCTTCTTCCACTTTTGAAAATGATAACAGTCTTGAAATTAGATTTATAGATCAAAGAACATATATTGTTTTCCTTCATGAAAATGATAAGGTTGTCATGTCGGATAATCTTGAAGAATGTTTTTTGTTTAAGAAAGGCTTAGACTATAAAGTTGAGGAGTATGAGCCTGAGAGAAACGGTATGCCAGAATTTGAGTAAGAATTTCTCATGGTCGAGGAATTTACAACCAACACTCAAATAACAAAATCTTACACTGCTCTATGCCTTCCTATCAATCAATAGCCAGCTCTTCTTTCAGATCATAATGAAGGGAGTACTTGTATTTTTGCTGCTAGATCTCAACACAAGCTAGTGCTTTAGGAATTTCAAGATCCTTTTGGCATTCTTTTGCAAGCACTAGAGAAGATGGATGTTGCTTGGTTCGTTAGCATAAGCCTTGGTTTCAGTTGTTATTGTGAGTTGCCTACATGTACATCATTCTACCCGCTCGGTGAAAGTGAGAGCAAAATTTCAGTGAGTAGCCATTTGTTGGATTGGTTACATTGGAAGGCCCACTTCACATGATTGTACATATTTCATCAGTAGGCAGGTGGTTGTCATCATGATTTGAAGCCCTCAAATCTCAATGGATTGCTGCCATTAAAAAGCTTTGTAAGTACTTGTTTCAGTTAAGTATGTCTAGAGTCATTTTTTGTTTTCGTCAGTTTCGAGATAGTTTCAGCTGCTGAATGTCTAGATTCAGCTTTCAAGTGTCTTGTTTCAGTTTTGAGTTAGTCTTAGTTCTTACTCATTTTAGTTATGAGTCTTGAGTCATGAGTTTGTAGTCTTAAGTTTTGATGTTTTTGTTGCCAAGATGTTGATTCCATATTGCCCAATGGATAAGGCACTGGTCTGCTCTCCCAAAATCTGCGGTTCTTGGCACCGCCAAGGAGATACCATCCCCACTGGAGCCAATGTTAGTGTCAATATCTTCACACTTCCATCAGTGATCAAATTTCTCTTTTGCACGCATATTAGGTGTCTCATCCGATCAACTGCATTCCATTAGGTCATGGATCAACTAATGGTAGTGGTTTCATGTTAATTTCCCTCATGACATTCACCTACTGACATGTTTTCACATTTTTTAGGTCATTTACTGACATCCTATTTCATTTCATTTATAAAAATCAGTTTTAGGGTTTTAGTCTCACTAGGTCTAGGGTTTGTCATCATGGTCATCCAAAATTGAATAAAAAGGTCAGTAGGCACATGAGGAGGATTAATAAGTTCATAAAATCATAAATTTACTTTTGATATGCCCAATAAATTTTGTTTACCTCAAAACTCTGTTTTGAGGTGAAAACTGAGTTTTTCGATCTTTTATACAAATTTCATGTAATTTAAGTGTTTCTATACGTAATAAGTTCAGTAGCTATTCCTGGTCACCTTGCCAACTCCTTCTACTGCAAAAACAAAAGCACCATTGCATCAGTCCATCAATTGGTAAAGAAAAAGTCAAACTTCAAATGAAAAACAGAGTTTTGGAGAAAAAGTGACTAAGACTTTATAAAAGTGGGTTTGCAATGAGGAAAAATTAAAGTGCATCATCTATAAAGTGAAATCATGCTAGCCATTCATTTCATTGTGCAAAACATCAAGCGGAGAGCCAAAATCGCAATATGAAGGGAAATTGAGCGAAGGAGGAAGAAAAATCTATTTTTGCAGCAAATTTGTCTAGCACTACGCATCAGAGGGTTGACGATGCGCATCAGACCAGCGCTGCCCATTAGGCAGTTTTTGCCAATGTAAAAATACACAGGCTATGTGCATGAGGCAGGCACTGCGCATTGGGCCTAGTGCACTGCGCATTGGCTATGGAGGTTCCAAAATCAATCAAATTCGTCCTAAACTCTCCCAAATGCTACATTTCACTCCTACAAGTAATTTTTCATTGATCTTGAGCTGAAATTAGTCACCTTCATATTTTCTTCATGTGTTTTGCTTCTTAAAATCAAAACCTAGCTTGCCTTCATACATTTTCATCTCATTGCAAAACTTTCACTGCATTACAAAACCAGCATCTTTTTCCCTTTTCCCAAACTTCATTGCCCTTAATCTACCCATTAATTCTATTCTCCCTTCCTTATTCCCCTAAGAAACTAATTCCCTTCATTAAACCCTAAGTCCCACATAAGTCAAAACCCTAGTTTCCTAAATCTTTCCCTTCATTCCCCTACTCCACTTCATTGCTATTGTTCCCTGCAAAATCTCTTCATACTCATCTTCTTTGTCCCCACCCATTATCATTGTCCACCATATCATCATCACATTGCATCATTAAGACAAGCATCATGGAAAGAAGCAGCGAATCAAGTTTTGAAGAAGATACACTTAGTGATAGCTCAAGGGAAAGAAATGTGCAGTCCAGGAAACCTCACAAGGGTGGAAAAATCATTAGGGAGGAACCTATTAGCATGAGTGAACTCCTTGCTTGCTCTCTAGCCACCACATGTTTCAGATATGAGTCCTATTTTGAGTTTTCTGAAATGTTTGAGAGGGTCAAATATCACCATGAGCTAGCAAGGCAGTTTGTGATAAACATGGATAATAATATGATGCATCTTACTAGGGTCAATTTCACTCTTTCACCAGCTATCATTGCAGAAGCTACAAGAATGCCAGATGTGGGGGAAAAGTGGAACAAAAGGCAAAATATCAGTAAGCAACATTATGAACCTTATATCAAGGCCAAATACCATGGTAAACTTAGCAAGGTGTTTCCTTTCAAATTCTTGGAGGACCAATATGTTCCACTCGTGAAGCTTATCATCAAATACTTTACATGTGAGGGCAGGTTCTCCAGACTTTATGCCTACCACATCAAATTGCTTATGCACTTCAACAGGGTCAGAATGATGAGCATTCCTTATTTCATATGTAAAAACATAGAGAGGATGACAGTGATTGCAAAAATAAAACCATATCCATAGCAGCTCAATAGTATTTATCATTTTTTTGTCATCAAAATTGTTGTTTTGCATCAGCTCACTCAGTTGGGAGTGTCATGGGAAACTTTCATTGCCCATGAATGCTTCAAGGGGCCTCAAATATTTTCAAATCCTCAAGAGGAAGGTGAACCTTCCGGGCAACAAAAAGAGCCTGAAAGTAAAACTGAGGAGGCTCATTTTCCTATGTTTTTTACTTATGAAAGAGGCACTAGGATGTTTTTTGTAGCTGCCAAGCGAGTACTATCTCCACCAGGGGTGGAAGGGGTTTCATTTTCTTCATCGGACCACAGGAAAATGCTATCTTCACCAGGGGTGAAAGGGGCTTTTCCTTCTTCTCCAGCTTTATAGGTTGACCACCAGTCAAAGGGCAGAGATAAAGGAAAGAAACAGATGCATGAAGAGGGCCCTACTGAAGGGAAATACAGGGATTTTGTTTTGATTGAGGAGGATGTCACTGATTTGGGCTCTCAAAGTTCAAGACTCAAGGAAATGATTATCAAAGAGAAGGAGGCTGAAATCCAAGCCTTATCACTTGACCTTGAGAGGGCCAAATGGATCATCAAATTTCTTGAGCAGGAGAACAAGCAATTGGAAGATAAGCAAGCTATTATGGAGCTGCAAATGATTAGAGAAAATAGGCAAGTGGCAAAGAGAAGAAAAATCGAGATGACATCCCTTGAGCAAGAAATTGAGGATGACCGAGAATAATGGTTGGAGAAGGTGAACATTCACCTTGAGAAGATGCTTGAGAAAGCTAACAAAGAAAAGAAAATTTTGCGCCATATGGCTTATCATTACTTAGCTCGGAATAAGATTTGCAAGACAAGGGTAAAGAGGCTAAAAGCTAAGTTAAAGAGAGCCTTGAGGGGCAAGAAAGAACAAGATAAACTTAAAATTTTGGCTGAAGCTTCATTAGCTCAGCAAAGCTCTTAATATGGTTGCTTCTTGCCAAATTTGAAGAAATTTTGGGAAATTTTTGTCATTTTACAATTCTGTAATTAAAAACACATGAATTTTCAGCTGATAAAAATGCCACCGGCGCTGCGCATTGAGTTGGCTCAGTATTTTGCAAAATGGCTTATAGTTTTGGATTCCTCATGAAAAAAAAATGAAACATAGAAAGTTTCATAAAATTTGGAGGAGATATAGGTCACCTAAAGGGCAAAAAACAGCTAAACAATGCCCTCTCTGCCACTTTTTGGACCCACAGGAACCAGTCTTGGGAGAAATGATTTTTGAAGGGGAAAATCAACTCCAAATAAGAAAATTCAAAGTGTTCCAGAAACTAGACGGGAAAAGCTTTCCAACAAGCTATCTTGGGCCTGCTTTGGTGAAGTGGAAGGCCTCCAGAAGTAGCCTTGAATTGATGCTGCGCATCAGGATCAGGGCGCTGCACATCAGGCAAATTTTTGCCAATTTTGCCTAAAAACTCAAAATTTCGCCCAGTTTGACTATCAGATGACTTTTTCTCTTCTCCTTAGTAAATTTATGATGGTAAATGATGTAATATGATGTAAATTTGATGAAAAATGATTTGAGGGGGTAGATCCATCAATTAGAAGTGGTTTGAGGTTGAATGAATCAGTTTCCATAGTTTTAGAGGCAAGCTGTTCCACCACATATTTTCTAGTTCCTAGTTTAGATGTTGTTGAAACAACTCCTTGACTCATGGATTCAACCTCTGATGGCTAGCATAGGTGGTTTTATATCTATATTATGTACTTTCTTAGTCATTTGAAAGGTTGGACTCTTGTGGATGCTTTGAGCTTTATTGTAAATTACTTCTGCAGTTTGGCAAGGAAATGAACCAGGGTTTTGCAGCATTTTGATGGATTCTTGTGGTAATGTGTCTTGGAATTGTTTCTTCCTTTGTTATTTAGTTTCTCTTATATATATATGTGCCAACATCTATTTCTTTCTTCATAACTAAATGAATCAAGATAAATAGGTGGAATCCATTGATATTCAATGCTCTGCCTTGAGGATACATTTAGTTTTTAATATTTTCTGTTGTTTGAAGAGGACTCATGAACTTTGCATGCCGTCTCCAACTCTTCACCAGTATTAGACTTACCATCACACCCAATTCAAAGTGCCAAAACACCTACCTACCTCGCCCCACAGAACCTCCTGCAAATCTGAGTTTATTTCCTGGACCCAAAGTTGTCTTCTTCATTTGATCCAGCAACCAACCATCAAAATTAAACAAAATACTCTGACCTAATATACCTAGCCTAAAATCAACATTTATTTGCAGTCATCTCAAGCCCTAGTTTCCATATTCTAATTCAGATTGAAAAGGAGAGAGCCCTCTCCCGGCCTGGTAGGGCTAGCTACTAGGTTAAGCGTGGTTTGATGTTACCCTAGACCTGCCTTCCTTCAACCTGAGGTAGATCCAGGCTCTAACACCTTCCTTCCTAGCTTCTTTTACCTTTTGAACCTCCTTTCTTAATTCTGCTTGATCTTCTAGAATGAGATCTTCATTTATAAATATTCTCGTTCCTTTTAGACTTGAGGTTTTACTAAGTATGACATACTTATGATCAGTAGAGCTCACCTTTATTCGGATCAGTCTTCCTTTATTCTCAGTTAATTTCCCCAACCTTGTTACTTCTGCGAGACATGTTGTTTCAATTTGTAATCTATTATGTAATTATGTTTGGGCTATGGCTAAAGTATCCTCATCTACCTCCTCTTCTAAACCAAATATTATAAGGTTCAAGGCCCTTTTGTTACGCTCATGGTCTAATTCTATTAATTTTTTCATTTCATCTTTAATTGGTTTGATATCTAATTTATCTACCACATTATTTAGGGTGAGGTAGCTATTAACTTTTTCTTCTAGTTATTTAATCATGTCCTTCATTTTAAGACTCTCTAAAGTATCAGCGTCTCCTTGGTGGGATGTTTGGCTAGTATCTTGGTTTTGTTTTTCTATAACCAGCAACTTAGTCTCCATTGCCACCATTTTATTCTCCAATAGTTCTATTTTATTTTCTATTTGTTTTTGGATTGTGTCTTCAAGAGGTGAAAATTTATTTTCCAACATGACTTCTAACTCTTTTTGTAGCTTGACTTCTCTTTCTTCTCTACATTTCTCTAAAGAATGTATATACTCATAAAGGCCTTGTAGAGTAATTGTTCTAGGTCTGCCTTTGGTAATCCTTGGTAGCTGTGGTGAAATATTCATACTTGAAAATATATGAGCACATATGTATTAGAAAAAGAAAAAGATGAGGAATGTGTGCACCTGATATCAGCGAACCTGACTGCAGATCACACTTGCGCCGGATTGGATTGACCGCAAATCTAAAGGTAAAAACCCACGAGTACAAATATCTACAATCTGATGCTCCAAGTTTGCCTGAATGTCAACAAGTAGACTGCTCCAACCAATTTGTCAAATAAAACACGAAAATGATTCTCCTTTGCAAGATACTCAGAACTTTAAAGGACGCAGGTACATGAATATCCACAGAGATATATCTTGTTTAAGAAACCCTCACTTTGTCACTAGATCAAGTCACGTCCATGTTCAACATCTAAGAAAATGAGAAGCGAAATTCAAGGAAGACCAGATCAAGGAATTATTTTTCTCTTGGCTCCCCTTTTCTTGTGCTCAGAATTATGCTCAGGATCTGCTCCAAAGAGAAGGCTAAATAGCCTTGGATGCCCACTGTAGCCCTGTACCAAGCAGCGTTAGCCGTAGAGCTATCTTGCATTAGATTATCATTCAAATTAGGTAAACCCTTCTATAATGTTTTGATCTCCTTCAAGAATAATCAATATTACCCTAGCCGCAGAGCTATCTTGCATTAGATTATCATTCAAATCAGGTAAACCCTTCTACAATGTTTCGATCTCCTTCAAGAATAATCAAGATTACCCTAGCTGCAGAGCTATCTTGCCTTAGATTATCGTTCAAATTATCATAATCAAGATTACCCTAGCCACAAAGCTATCTTGCATTAGATTATCGTTGAAATCAGGTAAAACCTTTTACAATGTTTCGATATCCTTCAAGAATAATCAAGATTACCTAGCCGCGGAGCTATCTTGCCTTAGATTATTGTTCAAATCAGCATAATCAAGATTACCCTAGCCGCAAAGCTATCTTGCATTAGATTATCGTTCAAAGCAGGTAAACCCTTACGCTCAGGATCTGCTCCAAAGAGAAGGCTAAATAGCCTTGGATGCCCACCGTAGCCCTATACCAAGTAGCCTTAGCCGCAGAGCTATCTTGCATTAGATTATCATTCAAATCAGGTAAACCCTTCTACAATGTTTCGATCTCCTTCAAGAATAATCAAGATTACCCTAGCCGCAGAGTTATCTTGCATTAGATTATCGTTCAAATCAAGTAAACCCTTCTACAATGTTTCGATCTCCTTCAATAATAATCAAGATTACCCTACCCGCAAAGCTATCTTGCCTTAGATTATCATATAAATCAACTTTGTTACAATATTATAACTCAATTTCATGACTTATAAATATAACTCACTTTTTAGTAAAATTTTGAAGAAACTTGAATATCATTATTCTATTTATAAATTAAATATAAATACACTTGGAATTAAAAAGTTTACAATAGAATATTTGTAGATTAGGTTTGTTGGTTGATTAGACTTTTGAAATATTTTCGCAACAAACAATCTCTTAATTTATAATATGTCAAATCTCATAAACACTATATATGATGTATTTTAATTTAAATTATAATAATATAGGAATAATTTGTGGATGTGCAATTCTGGTTTTTTTGGTATCAAAAGTGGTACCTCTAGGCCAAGATATAGGAGGGCCGAGAAAAATGTGAGAGGAGTATGAGATTGTGAATTGTCTGGAAATCAAGTTGATGAGTGATGATCCAACGTTGGAGCATTGAGTTCATTCACTACAATCAATTATGGATCTTTCTTTATTCCTCGTTACATAAGGAATTGGTGGTGTGTGTTCTCAGTGCATGATTCAGATTATTAAGGCGTCGATAACTACTAGTGCAACAGAGCAGTGAAGGCTGATAAGACTAGCTAACGCATGGAAACATTTTGCTGAGTATCTATTTCAATATCACGGCCTCTCCAACATTGTTGACTTGTTTCCTAACAATGGATTGATTGTGATTGTGACTGTATTTTCAATATCCATAGTCAAAGGTCACACAATGCATCTTTACACGGATTGAAAGATATCTGCATTAACAGTGGAATTATCTGGATTTCAGACTACAAGCTTGGGTATAACAGATGAGTTGAGGATGGATATCAAAGTATCCTGAATTCATGAGTGTACCTATCCCATGTTGACTGGAATCGATAGAGGAACCTGCACGAGTGCTTCAAGGTCTTACTGTTGTGGAGAAATAGAGCTAGTCGTCATGATTCTTGGTGCGACGCTTCAACACCAAAATGTCTAAGTTGATTAATTTGTTTTTTGATTCCGACAAACTAGAAGGCACCAAATCTTATAAAACATGGCATCGACTCATCGAAAGCACACTCATTTATAATGAATTATGGCAAGGAATATGTGATGGCGATGTTAAGCCGAATAAACCCACAAATGCAGATGCACTGGCAAAATGGGAAATCAAGAATGCTAAAGCCTTAACTCTTATTAAATCGTCTGTGAATGATGAAATGTATGTCCATATAGAAAATGCTACAGATGCATGGACTGCCTTGAAAATTTTTAAAGACCTCTTTGATACTCAGCCTGAATCAAAGAAGGTTGATCTACAATTAAAATTGTTGCAACAAAAATTAACTGAAGGTGGTGATGTTCTTGAATATCTCTCAAGACTTAAGAATATCAAGCAAGAGATTATTAATGCTCGTTTTCCCGCAATTGATGATATCTTTATGGTCACAATTGTAATTGTTGGGCTTCCTTCTTCCTATACGCATTTTTTAGAGACTTTGCAAGTAACTGGGAAATTAGAAAAACTAAAGTTTGATGAACTTTGTGAAATGTTAAGTCAAGATGATAAAAATTTTGGGAAGAAGAAGAAAGTTGGTGAAGATGTTTTTCTCACAGAGGCTAGCACTAGTAAATCATCCACAGATAGTTCTCGAGGAAGAGGCAGAGGAAATCAGAATCAAGCAGCACATAATCGAGGTCGAAGCCAAATCAGAGGCAACAATTTTAACAGAGGAGGAAGAAATAATTTTCAAGGAAGAGGAAACAACCAAGGAAGAGGCAATTTTCAAGAACAAGGATATAATAATCAAGGTAGAGGACGATCTCAAAATCGAAGTCAAAGCAGAGGCAGAGGACAATCTTCAGGAAGAGGAAGAGACTTAAGTCAAATTGTATGCTAAAGATGTAACAAAGTTGACCATTATGCTGAAGATTGTCGAACATCACTTAATAAAATTCCCAAATTTCAGCAGCATTCAGCACAATTTGCAAATGACCAAGATGAAGACAGCTCATAATATGTTTTTACTTCCTCACCAGCATCACAAATTTCATCTCATCTTAAAAGTGACTATGAAGATGCCTAGATCTTGGATTCCGGGGCAACTCAGCACATGACTTGTCGACGTGATTTTTTCTGGAATTTTCAAGAATGCCAACTTAATTCAATTTTTCTTGCTGATGATACAAAACATACTCCTTATGGAAAAGGAGTAGTAAAAGTTTTTCTCCCTGGACATTGGAGAAAAAATGATTTCCAATGTATGGTATGTACCCAGTTTCAAGAAAAATTTTCTCTCCTTAGTCACGATTCGACAAGCGGGACATCAGGTGATTATGGAAGATGGTTTAGTGAAGATTAATTCAATGAAACAGAACTTGAAAACAGTCATGACAGGTTATGAAGATGGAAAACTGTTACAGATGAAAGGGACAGTTATTCCAAGGCATTCTGATTTTGCAGGGGCAGTGACTACAGGTATTTCACCTATCAGACTATGGCATGTAAGATATGGACATTTGAATTTTGAGAGTCTTTCTCATTGCAGAAACAAGGATTGTTAAAGGACTTCCACATTCAAAAGGAAAATGCAATGTGAAGTTTCGCATTTATGGCAAACAAAATCGAGAAAGTTTTCCAACAAGTTCATGGCGTGCAAACAGGCGGCTACAACTAGTTCACAGTGATGTTTGTGGTCCACTACAAACTTCATTTGGTGGTTCCAAATATTTCTTACTATTCATTGATGATTTCAGCAGAATGATGTGGGTTTACTTCTTGAAGAACAAGTCAGAAGCATTTGATAAGTTTAAAATTTTTCGCCAACTTGTTGAAAATGAAGTCAAAGAAAAGATAGGTACTCTCAGGACAAATAATGGGGGAGAATTCACTTCAAATGAATTCAAAAATTATTGCAGTGAAAATGGCATAAGACGACATCTTACTAATGTTTACACTCCACAGCAAAATGGAGTAGTTGAAAGAATGAATCGCACTTTGTTAGGAATGGCGAGATCCATGTTAACCTTCAAGAGATTAAGTCCAACATATTGGGTGGAAGCAAGACATACCACTGTCTACTTAAGAAACAGATCTCCACCTGCTTCTTTAGACGGAATCACACCTTATGAAGCTTGGTTTGGTTTCAAACCTTGAGTTAAACATATTAGAGTTTTTGGGTCAGTGTGTTATGCCTTATTTCCGAAAGAAAAATGAACTAATCTTGACTCGAGAAGTTTAAAATGCACAATGATTGGCTATTCTGATGAGAAGAAAGGGTATCGTATTTTGACCAACGGAAAGTTTCTTGTGAGCAGGGATGTCATTTTTTATGAAACAAAGAGTAAGAGTGCTGAAGAAATTGAAAATATTCTTCACAAGTTAGAATCTAAGGGAAGTAAAAGAAATGATAAAAAGCAAAGTCAACCAAATTCACCAAATTGGTATGAACTTGATTTTCCTTCCTCTGAAGATGAGTCATCTACATCAACACCAGCAACTGGGTCTTCAAGCAGTTCATCCGCATCTCCAAGCAACAGCAGTTCTTCTGACAGTGATTCTCCACATTCTTCACCTGAACGACGCACATCAGTTTATATTAATCCTCTTTACAATGATGGGGACTTTACAGAAGCACAAACAAGTGACCACCAACTTCCGAAATGGACAGTTCAACTTTTGAAAGATGTAAAGCCTGATGAACAGAATAAAACTGGCACTAGAAGAACACATAAAAGTGAAGGCAATTTTTCCTTGATAGCAAATGATTTTACTGAACCTTCCACATACAAAGAGGCAGTAAAACATAAAGAGTGGCAACAAGCTATGGTTGAAGAATATCAAGCAGTAATTGATAACAACACTTGGAAACTTGTTGATTGTCCAGCAAATGTTAAACCCATAGGATGTAAATGGGTTTACAAAATTAAGTATAATCAAAAGGGAGAACTTGACAAGTATAAAGCTCGACTTGTCGCAAAAGGTTTTGCGCAGTAGGAAGGCATTGATTATGAAGAAACTTTTGCTCCAACGGCAAAATGGAACACCATCCGATTAACACTTGCATTGGCCGCTCAAAAAGGATGGAAACTTCATCAAATGGATGTGAAAAGTGCTTTTCTCATGGGGATTACAGGAGGAAGTGTATTGACTCAACCACCCAGTTTTGAAGTGTAGGACCAAGACATAACAGTCTGCAAATTGATCAAGGCTTATATGGATTAAAAAACAGCTCCCGAGCTTGGTATGCAAAGATGGATGAATACCTTAAGAAAGTTGGTTTTCAACGAAGTGAATCTGATGATACTTTGTATGTGCGACAACAGGGAAAATATCTGGTAATTCTTGTTATGTATGTAGATGATTTGATCATTATTGACAACCATGATGATCATATTGCACAGGTGAAAAAGGAGTTACAAGCAGGTTTTAAGATGACAGATTTGGGATTACTTCACTACTATCTTGGAGTTCAAGTATTCCAACGTCCACATCATATTTTCATTTCTCAGAGTAAGTATGCAGCAGAGGTTCTTCAGCGTTTTGGCATGCAGGACTGCAAGCCCGATCTTACCCCCATGGAGCAAAACTTGAAACTTTCAAAATTTGAAGGGGGGGAAAAGGTGGACAGTACAACTTACAGACAGTTGATTGGCAGCTTGATTTATTTGACAAATACTCATCCTGATCTATCTTATGCAGTCAGTATTCTTTCACGTTTTATGCAGGAACCAGGAGACAGCCACTGGAATGCAGCCAAAAGAGTTCTTCGATATATCCAAGGAACAAAAGATTTGGTCTTCTTTACACAAAGACTAAAATTTTTTTACTTGGTGGATATTCTGATGCCGACTTTGCTGGGAGTATTGATGATCGAGCATCAACATCAGGTTATTTAATGAATATGGGGTCAACAGCAGTATCTTGGAGTTGTAAGAAACAAGTTACAGTGGCCACTTCTTCAGCAGAACCAGAGTACAATTCAGCATGGGAAGCAACATGTGAAATTGTTTGGTTGCGCCGAATTTTGCAGGATTTGGGCATTTCTCAGGCAGAAGCTACATCATTATTCATTGACAGCCAGTCAGCCATCAAACTTGGCAAGAACCCAGTTTTTCATTCAAAGACAAAACATGTGGACACCAAGTATCTTCATATCAGATCTCTCATTGCCAAAGATGTCCTCAAGCCAGTTTACTGTCCTTCCGAAGATCAGATCTCCGACATTTTCACGAAACCGCTTGGCAGAATAAAATTTACTAAGTTCAGAGATGAACTTGGTATCTGTTGTAATGTATCTTTGGATCATAGGGGGGAATGTTTAGATTGATCCAAAAATACAATTTTATCATAGGTTATAAAATTAGAATAAAATAATTATTA
Source organism: Pinus taeda (assembly GCA_000404065.3). NCBI lineage: Eukaryota > Viridiplantae > Streptophyta > Pinopsida > Pinales > Pinaceae > Pinus > Pinus taeda. The sequence continues at coordinate 13,388 of APFE030763058.1, read as the reverse complement.
ATTTAAGATATTAAATTAATAATTATTATTCTAGAATGTTTAATTATTTAATGGAGACTTTTAGAATTAGCATATTGTTGTAACTATATATGACTCTCCAAATGTGTCGTATCTTAGGCTCTATTATAGGAGATTAGTTAGCTAGTTGGTTTGAATAACATTTATTGTAAATGGACACTTGTTATTTAATAAGTGATCCATAATTAGAGGTAGTTAGGACATGCAGCTTATAAATAGCTCATTGCAAGAGTGTTTGGTTGTTCGGGTGTAAGCTCTTGCAAATCAATTATGTAATTATTTTTTTCTGATTAATAAAATTATGTGTCTGAGGACACTTCTGCCATTAAGTCGTGACCTTCCAGATTATTTAGAGGACTTAAAGTTGCACTGACATAATGTTGAAGAGGATGACATATTTGGTCTTTTCGTGAGGGAGAAAGCCATCGTACGAGGTAACAAACATAAAATAGTTGTTTATTGTTTTTAAATATGGAATATATAGTTTTTGAAAAATTTAATGGAGTAAATGTCCAAATGCACTTGATGCATAAAAAATTATGGGGTTTAGTATTGAAGGGCAGAAAAGGGAGGATAAAGCTAAGTCTATTTTAGGATTTTCTCGGTCAGACTCACAGTTTTATCTCATAGAATTAGAAAAAAAAAATTACAAAAATATGGAAACAACTAAGTAAGATATTTGGGGAAAAAACTATGAATGCAAAATTATCTTTCAAATTACAATTATTCCAAATTAAAATGAGTGATAGGTATCTTTGTCTACACATATAAATGATCTAAAATCACTTGTATTGCAGTTGGAGGAAATTGGCACTAAAATGGAAGAAGAAGATGCTATGTTAGGATATTTCGACACATAGGAAATAGTTAAGTATAACTTGGTCTAGTGTAGAGTTCAGTAAAGTGTGTTTCTTTACTATGTACTTTTGTAACTTACAATTTGACAGTCACGATATGTTCTAGCCATGAAGTAATCCAACGATTAATTCTCTCCTCGGTATTATCGACACTTGATTCGTGGCTTAACACCCGATAGGTTCATGATCTCTATTTAAATATCATGGAGGATTATTTGTAGGGTGACCGTTCATGAGAGAAGCTTATGTAAATTTTCCTTCTTGTACATTAATAAATTGCCTGAAGTGGTATCGTTGGCTCAAGTCGTGGACTCTTTCCCTCTTTGAGGGTTTTAACCACATCAAGAATACTGGTGCATTGCTCTGTGATCTATTTGTGAACAGTGTCCTTTGGTGTTCTATCTAAGGAACTTAGCGTGTAAATTCCTACATTCTAAGGCTATATTATTAAACATTTTATCTTCAAATTATGATAATGTTATTTTCACCTTAAGTCAATTTTCCTCTCAATCACTAGATGAAATAATAGAAACACTCTTAACAGAAGAAAAGAGGATAAACATAAGTGACTCAGAGAAACTCACATAATGAAATGGAATTATTCTCCAAGGGAAACATTAATACAAATAGGAATGTATTCTCCAAGGGAAACATTAATACAAATAGGAAATCGGTTGAATGTTTTTACTACATGAGAAATGGGCATACAACGTTCAATTGCAAAACCTGTGCCAAAGATTTTTTAAATAGAAAATTAAAAGAATCAACTAATATACCAATTTCAAAAGGCTTACCATATGTCAACCTTAAGGACTTCTCAGATTGTGACAATGATGATGAGTTCGATGTAGAGCCTCTCATACCTTTCTAAATATCTATTAGTCATGTCTATTTCAACTATGTATGACTTTTGTTTTGTAAAAAGTGTAGAACTAATTAATGAACAATGTAACATAGTTTAAATCGATGGTTCTTGGAGCTTAGAAACCCTTGAACATAGCATCGATTTGACTGTGTCTACACATGGTTACAATGTGTGGTTCTTGGAGGATGTGATGACCCAAGAACAATGGGTACTAGTTATGGTATGAGATCCTTATGTGTTAAACATATCACTTTGTAAGATTGACTACTAGAGACATTGAGTGTTCAAACAATTTTCCTAGATAACTTGTAAACACAACGCACCAAATGGGAGCTTGTCAATAGATGGCTAAGTATCGAGACAACATTTTTGGCACGGTGTACAAAAGTAAGTATGTTAAGAAGTGCCAATCTTATAAATATGTTAATGATGGTCAAACGCACTTGGATCTAAAATGGGTCAAGTGGTAAGCACGAAGTTGTGGTGAAGAAAGAGCATAGTATAGGAGACTCCAAAGTGGGTGTAAATGTTAATGATGACCAGATCAAACAAATATATGTGTTGAATTTGCGATTCTTGGACCTAGAATTAACTCTTACAGTAAAATATTGGTAGATTGGGTTTATTTGTTGATTGGGTTGTTGAGATATTTTCTCAACAAACAATCTCTTAGTTTAGAATTTGTTAGATGTCATAAGCATTATATATGTCTAATATATTTTGATTTGAAGTGTAATTATATAGGAATAATTTGTACTTGTGAAATTATGGTTTCTTTCTAATATGAAGATGACTTAAATATTATAGTTTTCTTTAATCATCCTAGCACATGGCCCCACAAAATACCCGAGGATTGAACCTAGAATTTCTGAAACATAATGCTTCATTTTCACGACCATCGTCAATTGAACTGCCCTTGAGGCTCTTAAATATTATATTGTTATATTTTATGTAAAATTATAATTTTAAATTAATATTAATACAACCATAGAAATTGAAAACCGTAAATTGTGATAAGAATCAATCCATGATATCTCATGTTATCAAAATTTAAAAAAAATACAAAAAATAAAATATATCATAATTTTATTTTAATTATTATTATTAATTATTAAAAAAAATAATATATCGAACTTAACATGTATACATTTTATAAAAATGTGTAATAATATTCTTACTTGTCAAGTTTCACCTCCACTTTACCATGGAGATTCTTAATTGTTATAGTGATAAACATGTTTATTTTGGAATACAACGTCCATAATTTTAATTCCATTATCAATAATTATTAGGTGGATAGTACATAATTAATCTCCATTGAATATTCTAAATATTCATAGTAATAAAAAAAATTAAAGGTTGAGATTTATCTCGAGAGAAGTTATATGAACAAGTGTCATATGAAGTGAGTTATGGTTTTCTTGGTATGTGGTATTGATAAGACATGGTATTCACGCATGTTATTGTAACAAAGCGTATTTACATATTAAGAATATTTATAATAAAATGAGATAATTCTTCATGTTTATGAATTTTATTCCATGTTTTTTTAAATGTATGTATGTTTAGCTTATACATTAATTATTTTTACAATAAAGTTATAATTTAGTTAGTTTATATGATTTTTTAAATTCATGTGAAATGTCTCATGAAGTAAGTGTTTTGATACTTATTATGCATTGATGCATATTAGTATTTACAAATCATTTAATTTATACAATTGTGTTAGTAAATAGTCTTTATTACAATACCATGGACCAATACTATGACTTATTAATACCAAATGCCCAATCTGATATTGTTGATATAACATTTTATTTAATCAATTAATTTGAGATAAATTAATTAAAAGGGAACAACTAACTTGGAGATAAATCTTAACCTCACTCTATAATTACTATTGATAACATTTTGACATAACTTGTTGAGGTTAAATCTCTGCCATCCATCTAATAATTACTGAACTCAAATTTTGGAAAGCCTATTATGAAATAAACACACCTATGAACATAATCATATTGTAATTATTATTATTATTATTATTATTATTATTATTATTATTATTATTATTATTATTTTTATTTTTATTTGTCAAGTGGTATGAGCTCATCATAAATTACATCAGGCTTAACCTGAGCCATCAAAATCACCCGAGGATTGCACTCTGCTTGTGTTACAACTTACACTAGCCCTACCCTTAACATGACTTGATTTTTGTCCACATACTAGTAATCTTCACATTACCTCCGTAAACATAATTATATTGTATTATTTACATTGTGATTTATATTATATTTAATATTTTTAGATTTAAATATTATTAAAAGTGATACCTTTTGTATTTTTAATGTTTAAAATTAAAAAATGAATACATTTTAAATGTGTATTATTTCATTTAACTTTACAAGGGTTTTAAGGGTTGTTGCTTTATGTTGTTTCTTGTTTTATATTATAAATGGTTTGTTTGTCTTATGTTTTTTTTAACATTAGGATTTAAAGTTTTAAGTTTTTATTTTTAATGTTTTATTATTATTATCTGTAATTTTTAAAGTTAAATATTGTTAAATAATTTAAATAAAAAAAAAATATAATAAAATAATAATATTAAATAAAAATTAATGATATAGTTTAAGTTTTCAAAATTTTTAAATTTTAATATTGAATTCATTTTTAAAAAAAAATATCTTTGAAATCTTATATATACTAGTCAACTTTGTTTCGTTATTCATTATTATATATTATATATATATATATATATATATATATTATATAGATAGGAGATAGATAGATAGAAGAGAGAGAGAGAGAGAGAGAGAGAGAAGAGAGAGAGTTCAATACACCCTATAATATAATATCACGATGGGGCTATCTAATTTGTCTCCAACTAAGTCTAATTAATGAAATACATTAATCAATTTGAAAAGTGGTTAAGGAGAACATTAAAATGAGATATGATTGGGTTAATTCTCTTAGGAAGGTTTATAAGTTCTTTGTGTTGGAACTTGTGAGTTTAAAGGCTGAAAAAGAACTCGATCTAAAAACTAATGAATGAGATCAAATTATGGCAAAAGAAATTTTGACTAATGTTATGTACTTATTAATATTGAATACTTTTATGTACATATCAATAGATAATATGAGAATTCCTTATTACATGGTGAAAGAAAAATGCCAAGACAAAAGCATAAAGAGGAGAATGAATCAAGAAGAATACGACAAAAATCTTGCTGAGTTAAAGGAGAAACTCAACATCATAATGTAGTTGCTACAAGAGAGAAGAAGGTTAGAGACAAGTGTGGGACCTGAGAAAAAAGGCCAAATTACCTATGAAATAGAAAGGTTTCAAGAATAAATCCCTAAAATCTAGAGAGTTGGGGAAAAGAAAGGCAATGCCTTTGATAAAAGATTGGATGGAGGAAAATGAGCTTAGACCAGTTGAGCCTAATGAAGGAGCAATTCACTATTGTGAACCCGAAGAAGGATCACTCCTTGGAGACAGGGGGAGGGACTTGTGAAAATTACAAAGTATGAGGAGGTGATAGAGCATAAGGCTAGAAAGGATTGAATTTTTGAAACTAACAAATTGTGTGTGGATGCAAGTTTTGTGAGTAAGGATGATTAAGGAGAACAAATGGGTCGAGCTGAAGGTCTCATGGATTGTGGGGTAATTCCAAATCCACAGATGGTGCTAGAAGCATCAATGGAGGCCCAAGAACCTCACTCTTTTAAAATTAATCAATTTTTTTTATGTAAAAATTAGGAAGGAGGAAGCCATCACAAGTTGTCAGAAGAATTGTGTGTGAAGGGAAGAGCCAAAAATATACTACAGAGGAAACATACGAGGCATCGATGCCTTTTAAAAGTCGAGAGCACAAACAAATTGCTCCAAGGGAGAACAAGAATAAGATGACAACTATAAAGGGAGGTGAAGACAATCCCACAAAATAAGAAGGAAAGAATACAAGTGACATGCTATCACAGTTTGAAGAGGATTTGATGTATATAGAGGATTGGTTGGTTACCCCAAAATTTGGGAAAGGCTACAAGCAAGAAGGAGTTGGTGTAAGTGAAGCCTATAACTATTATTGGAGAAATTTTGAAGTCTAGAATGGGCCTCCTAAGGAATATTATAAAATAACGGTGGAAAAAATAAAATAAGATTAGATTACCTCATCAAGTTTTGGAGGGAAAAAGGAAAAAAACTACTTTTTCAACTCATACTTTCAACTTATCTCCCTACAATTTTACTCAAATTTCACGTAGGAGCACCTGTTGGATGTAGAATTTATTTTTGCATCCAAGGATTACCTATGTTACATAATTTCGATGGACCCTACTACAAGAAAAATGTGAAATACACAAAAAAAAATGTGATTGCAATCACGTTTTTTGATGTATTTCACATTTTTCCTGTAGTAGGGTCCATCAAAAGTATGCAACATGGGTACTAATTAGATGAAAAAATAAATTTTGCATCCAATGAATGCTCCTACTCGAAATTTAAGTAAAATCATAGGGAGATAAGTTGTCTATGTGAGTTGGAAAGGTAGTATTTTTATTTTTCTATTTTTTTTACCTTTTTACCTTTTTACTCCAAAAATGGTGAATCACCCCCCATGGTTGACATTATCATATTAAATTCTATTTATTCCATATAAAGTTTATTTTTTTTGTAAATTTTTGTTTTGAGGCCCATTTTTAACCTTAAAATTTCTCTAATGTTTGATGCACAAGAGGAGAATATGAGGATTGTTGATCAAGGACATAGATTATTAGCAGTAAAGGAGGAGGATGAGAAAAGTTTGTAAAATGAGGGAATTTCCGCAAGTCTCATGAGATACTTGGAGAGTTTAGATTAGCATAAGGGGATGGTGATAGAGGAATTAAATGAGGTTGAAGAGTCTTATGGTTTTGAGCCTAGCATTTCACATATGATTGCAAGTTATCATGTAGATGGTGATGGGTGATCATCTAGAACTGTTATAGAGAAGAAACACCTTCTCAAGGCATTAAAAATCATAATTTCATTATGATATCGGATGCGGTAGAATTATCTCATAAAGAATACCAATGGATAGAGAGATTCTTAATGGACAATTAAGGAAGCTTGTTGTTGCTTAGGACAAAGAAGAATTGGAAATTTAATTCATGGAGTTCTTAAAGGTGTTACAACGGTATATTATTGATAGCTTGGTCCAGCAAAGGAATAAGTTGACCATTGAAGATGAAGAGTCATGGACACCAAATCAATTTTACATTATCACAACAAAGTTAATGGAAAAGGCATGGGCTACAATGAAGGGAGTGATGACATAAAACAATCGATCTTGGGAGTTTCATGTATATGAAATTCATTAAAAGGAGAGGCAACAACAACCAATAACGAACAACAACAATATAATTCAACAAAGGAGTAGCAACAACTTACCAAGTATGTACCAACTAAAGGACAAGCTAGACATAGGTATTGGAGAAATAAGGAAGATGAAAATGAAAGTGTCTTAGAGGATGCATATTGGAGAGAGAAGTGCAGTCTATAGTAGACTACAACTAACTAGAAAAATCTACATCAATGAGGAAGGGAGAGAGATGCAAAGTAAATTTTGGGATTTTGGCAAGTGATAGACAATAGAAGCCATACATCATGACATCAGAGTAAGAAGTCAACATCAATGCAAAGTTTGGGACCCTAGAGGATTTGAATAATTAAATACATTTGACTAGGAGGTCAACAAGTGTGCACTTGAGGAGTCTGATGCAGGAGAATTCATCTCTAGGTAGTCATTTGACCAAACCCCAAAGGGGTCATGCAAATTTCCAAAGGGAAAGGAATTCCCTCTATTTATAAATCTATGTAAAATTAGATCTAGAAATTCCCTCTATTTTGTTGTAATTACATGTATCCATATTCTAGGAGAATATATGCTTTTTAGATGTTTTTACTAAGATGGTATTATTTCCCAAGTGGGACTTAGAAAAAAAGACAAGTGATGAGCTAAGGTGTATGAAATTTTGGCTAATGGACATATGTCTCACTAATCAAGTTTTGTTAAGTTGTTTCTTAATCAATTAGATAGATATATGTGTGTATAGTTCATAGAGGAAAAGTCTAGTAGGTAGGAATTTGAGCTCGAGCAGGAGGAGCATTAGAAATATATTCCATGTAAGTTGTTGTAAGTATTTCCTATTGATAAATGCAAGTGGATAGAACTCCCATGGAATATATGTATGTGCGTGTTTTTTCCTTGTAGCCAGATTGTATCTATAGTTTGATAGTCTGGTATTGAGATAAGTTCAAAGACGAATTTCGACAAAAGGGAGGTATGCTCTAAATGAACTAGGTGAAGGAATAGAGCATTAGTTGCTTGAGTCTAATTATATGTAAATGTATTGTTTGAAATATAATTGATTTATGTTCTCTTGTACATTCTTTGTGTGTACTCAATTTCTTGGTTGAGTTAATCCATAGGATGAAAGGGGTTTGTGTATGTATGTTTGCACTCCCATGGGGCTAAACTTTGAAAACTCTGCTTTGAGAAATGATAAATCCATGTATGTAATATCCTATATTTTGTGTGGGTTTTTTATTATAATTCAGTATTGCAAATCCACACCATATTAATGCTCCTCTAGATGGAAATGGAGAGGAGAATTTGTTGTAGTCCCTATAGGGTATGCTTTGAGCGCAAAGCAATACCAAATTGAAAGGGTTTCTTGTGTATGGGTGTCACTCATGTCACTAAGGAAAAAGAATCAGTTGTTACTAGTTAAAAGGGACGAAGTGAATCCATTCAATTAGGGCCTTTGGGCTTGAAGTGGAGAAAACATGCAAGAAAAAGGGTGACTCTTAACTACCATGACCTCGTGAACACCTGATCTTGACCTCTGGTGGGACCCAGTCATCCTAGTCAAGCCTTGGAGGAGTTGGGCCAGTGTAGAAAACTATCCCGACATCTGACTAATGATTTACCTCAAATCCCCATATAGCTATGCGTTGGGCCAAAGACAAAAAAAATTATTATGTGGCCATTCGTCATAATTGGAGCTAATTTTTTTAAAGACAGATAGGGTAAAAATATCCCACCAGGTAAGAATCACAAAAAGCATGGTTGTGAGAGGATAAAGGAGAGGTAACTCGCTTCCACTACTGATGGGCCTCTAAATTAGACATAAAGTAAGGCCCATGACTATAATTTAAAACATAAATTAAGGCCTACGACCATCCTTCAGCACATTAAACCTCTCTTTTTTCATTAGATAATGTATTTTTAACTTTAATATTTTCATTAGGAAGGTTTATGAATAATTGAATATTTGTGCCTAATATTATTTATTTTTTGTGGAATATTATGAGAATATTGGGCAGATTATGAAGAGTTGGAGGAGGAGATAATTTAGGGACTTGTTCCCTACTACTGGAGGATCAATAATAAATAATAATTTAACAAGATATTATGTAATTATGGCACAAATTGTGGAACTCCAATGATTTAGAAAATCTAGGAATGTGTTCCACTAATCAAGGGATTAGATCCACCAATCAAGGGAGAATATCCACTAATCAAGGGATTTCAGTGGGGAAAGCTTCCTCCATCCATGGGGAATTATTATTAATCATTTTTTATAAGTACCAAGTCGAATTTTCCTCTAGGGAATGATTGAGAAAATCTAGGCATGTGTTCCCTGCCATTTAATGCAAATTCCTAGTATTGGGGACTAGATCCACTAATAAATGGATTTTGGTGGGGAAAGATTCCTCCATTCATGGGGAATGATTCACAACCCAGGGAACCCCATCCCAACACTGAGCATCCACAACTTCAACTTCGATGGCGATGATTTTTCTTTCTATCTCTATGGGAAAATCATTCAGTATCCCACATGGACGAAAACCTCTTCCATCAAAGGCTTTCAGAGTGGTAGGTGATTGATTAATGGTTGGAGAACCTAAAAAATTTAACAAGAAATTGACATAATGCATGTAGAAGCTCCTTCATCAACAACTGTACAAAATACTCGTCGAGTTTTAACAAAAACTAGAATCTAGATTGCTAGTTGATGGGAGAGTCTTGGGATATGATTCTCAAGATCAAATATAATAGTTAGAATAATGTGGATTAATAGACCCTATAGCTAAAAATAAAATAAATTGTTGTGGCGAGCACGTTTTCAATACTTCGGAAGCTAGCATTATGGAAGGATACATAACCAAGTCTTCAACAATGTTGTAATTTTGTGCTGCTCTTGCATGCGGGTTGAAAGTTGATTTTCGAAGAACACCTTTAGGAGGTGGTCGGATCATCATGTTAGGATTTGTGTTCTCGATATTTAATGGTTCAAAAGGAGAAGGAGGAATTAAATTGGAACATTGACCAGATGAACTAGCTTCATTTCCATTTTCGACAAGATGCTTGAACCCATAATCTTTGGATCTTGTAGCTACCAGAATTTCTTGCGAAGAAATCATCAGGATATCTTGCAATGTGGAAGAGGAAGATGTGTTATGAGAAACCATTTTGTTGTATTGAGAAGGAAATGGATCCTTCAAAACAATGGGAGTTGGAGAACCTTTAATGAATTTAGAAACCTCTGCCTGATGTGTCCATTCCTTCGTATAGTGATCCTCATTGCAAATAAGGAAAGGACATAAAGGTTTTCGTTTTTCGTCGGTAGGCTCAGCTTTAGTAGGTTTCTCTTTTGGAGAAGCATTTTGTTTCGATTTACCTTTCCCCTTCTTTTTATATCCAATTGATTTTTTCTTGCTAATAGATGATTCTACAACATTGATCTCGGAAATAGTTTCCAGAGGAAGGCTTTTAGACTGTGTATCTTGTATGGCCAAAGTCTAATTATTTTTATAATTTTCTTTTTACCTTTAGATTGTTGGCTAACATAACCTATAATTCCATCAGTGGTATTAGATCGTGCTCCTGTAGGAAATGTAATAATGGGTTCACCTATAGAGCGAGGTAAATTCAGGATTTTTTTGTATAGAGTGCTAGATTGAGTGTAGACTGAGTCTAAGTACTAGGCAAGAGAAATTACTTTCTCTTCCATGATGGCACCTCCCTTGCAAACATCTTCCGTGATAATGGGGAGAAGCAACTTTGTAAGCCATTCAGCTAAAATTTGATTTGGAATGAAGACTTTGACTAAGCGACGTCTACATCTCCATTCATGGATATGTCAATAGTTCGGTACCAGTGTCATAACGGATTGGTAACTCAAAGTGGGTTAAAAATGTTTTTTTCCATGGAGTTAAAGTTATGGAAAGAGGCATGAGGTAGCTCTATGTACCATTTAGCTTCCGAACTGATTAAAGTTCGTTGGAAAATGCGTAGATGGATGGAATCATCGATCAAAGAATTTGATGCACAACAAAGATGATATGTCATCACATGATTGGATGAATCCTCTCCTGATTTACCTTCAAAATTGGGTATGTCACTTGGTAACTTGGTAGGAATTATCGGCTAAAAAAGATAATAATAAATAGGATTGTTAGTTAACAGGGATAAGTATGGTATATCTAGCATTGAAATAAACGGTAACTGCTGGCTAGGGTCTTGCGATAAATTTTTATAACGTTGTGGGTTGAGACCAACCCCTCAAGGTAGATATCTAGGATATCCTGGAATATCCTGAGCAGTCGGAATTGGAATTCCACTAGGGTAACTAGGGTGAATCATACCGATTTGATCTTGAACATGGACTTGAGAAGTATGATCGAGGTATGGTTGACTCTGGAAAGGTTGATTTTGACCCATTTTACCTAAGTAATATTGCTCTTGCACAGGTTGTGCTTGCAAAGTTTGACCTTGAACAAATTTAGATTGAACAGGTTGGCTTTGAATGAATTGACCTTGAAAAGGTGGGTTTTGGAAACTTTGGCCTTTGAGAGGTGAACTTTGAAAAGCTTGTCCTCGAAAAGGTGGAACCTGGTAAGCTTGACCTTGAAAAGGTGTTTGCATTGTTATGACAATAGGTTTCCCAATAGGAATATGTGGCATAGACTGGATGGTAGGAAAAATTTGATAAGCATAAGCCTGGAGGATTGCCTAAGTAGTCTGAGGAACAAATATTTGAGGGGTTACTGGAACAGTTGATTTTTATACTCTTGGAATAAGTGGCTGAGAAGAAGTTGGAACCGGATTTTAAATAGTTGTTTGAATAGGGGTATGTGGTGAACTCTGAAATGGTCGTTGAATCAGTTGTTGAAGAGGACCTGTTTGAGGAATTCCTTGAATAAGCTGTTGGAAAATTGTTGGAGGAATCCCTTCAACAGACTGCTGGAAAAGCACCGCACTACCTGGAATAGGTATTTGAGGAATAATTTGTCCAGTAGGTTAAACAAGTTGATAAAGTGTCACTTGTGGAGCACCTAGAACAATTTTTTTTATTAATGGCATGATTCCAAATTGTGTTCGTTTTAGGATACAGAGTACCATATAAAGGTTGATTTACAACAGACTAACCTAGGTCAGGTTGAGGTATCTGACCATAGGTTCTGGTAAAAGATTGACCCCCAACAAAAGGTTCTCCGCTAGGTGGAGGATAAGGTGGTTGCCCCCCAGGCTAGTAGCAAATGCTAGTCAGGGTTACTTGAGGGTTACTTGAATTACCAGAAACCATGTGAATTTCTTGGTCTGGCATTATCAGCGATTCATGCATGGAAGTCATGATCTGAATAGTAGATTTAGATAAACCAGATGAACGAGTAGAAGTTTGGGGAGAAGAGGATGCTCCTAAAAAGGTCCCAGTAAGTGACTGGTACACAGGAGGAACTGATGGACCACCATACAATAGTGATTCTAGGGAGCTGGTAAACATGGATGAATCAATAAGTTCACTCCCAATAGGAATTTTTGACAAAGTTACTTCTGGTGAATAAAAAGGAATGTGTGACGATGACAAATTATGACCTAAAAAACTCAAAGTTGTAGAATAACAAGGTTCAGGTCGGAAATGAGAGAAAGGAACTATTGGGTCAAAAGTTTCAGTATCGGTAAATGGAGAATGAGTTGTCTCTGTTTCTTCGGTAACATCTTCAATGATAATTAACCAAAGAAGTAATTCAATCGTTACTATCATCTTCCTTCGAGGTGAAGGGGTGGCTCATGAGAATGAGCTCAAAAAACCGAAGGTGATTTAGGTTGAGAAATTTTAGACTCAGGTGCTTCTACCTCTGTCTTGGTAAATTCAGTGTCTGAAACTTCACTAGTGTCATATTTTGTCTGAACTACTTCAGTAATCTCTAGATCAAAGTGAACTAAGCCTGATTCTACTTCTTGTGATGGATTCAATTTGGTTTCTATATTTGTCTTAGATTGTAAAATTGTTGATGTTTCACGTTCATATGAGGCTTTTGATCTTGTTGATTTTGAATTTTCTGTTTTTATCTTCTCCTACTGAATTGGTGGTATTCAGAAGGTTAACCTCGCATTCTATGTGATTGCCTTGGTGATCCAGCCATGATTGAAATTTATCACAAAATTAAACAATATTCACAATCCAATCCTAAGGTCTCTAAAAAGTAAAAACAAACAACTAACACACGCTAAAAAATCAAGGATTCAAACCATGCAAACAAGCTTTTCATAATGAAATCACTAGTTAGTAATGAAATCCAACATCGCATAAATTAAAGT
>APFE030763057.1:38850-51129 GCA_000404065.3 Pinus taeda | reverse complement strand
ATGGTTTTTTGGTCCATGGTTTTGGACGTGATGGTTTTCGGTCCATGGTATTGGATGCTTCGGCATGTATAAATATGTATTGTAACATTGAAAGGAATATAATGAAAAATCAAGCTGGTAGTCTCGGTTTTGGGATCCAGTGGGAAATCTCTGTGTATATGTGTTTTATGTGTTATGCTCTCGCATTTTTATTTTTCCTGTGATTTAGAATTCATATGCAGGTAATTTCTGTACGGGGTTAAAACCTACATTCTTGTGATGATTTGTCTGAATACACTACTTCCTTGCGATGTCATCACTAATCCCTATTGTATGACTTGTGACGATCTAGATATGGTGAATTAGTTCAAGCAGTTGGTCTTCCAGGTGATTCTAGAACTGGTTGTTGGGTCAAGTTTGTTTGCCTTTCCTCCTCTAGGATGGTGGTTCCACCTTTTGAGAAACTTCCCTTGAGGCTATGCTCCCTCTCCCTCATTTCATGGAGGCTCCTCCTCCTATAAAGACACTCCCTATTGCTATGATTAGCTAGTTCTTGGATTTTGGATTGGAGCAAATTAGCTAGCTTTTGGTGTGAGTTTGCAGTGTGAATTGCTGATAGTTTAGCAATTGGTTGTGGGTTGCCTTAGCTTTGTACTAAAGCTTGTGAGTGAGAGAGAGTTATCATCCATTTGGGAGACCCTCTTGAGAGTGAATGCTTGAAGAAACATACTGACTAGACCCTTCGAGAAGGCTTGTGACGTCGTCAAGGCTTGGTTGTAAGCTTTGCTTTTGATTCATTTTAATACAATCAATGATGATTTCCTATGTCCTGTGTAAAATATACTTGATAGCTTATGGTTCCTTAACTCTGTAAATAAATAGATCATTTTTGTTTTTCGTTACGTGTTTTGTTGTTCTCTTGTGTTGTTTTAGGTTAATTGCTCATCGAGGAGAAGGAAACGATAGCTGAAGCAGTACAATGAAAGCTCCATCGAACATCGGTTTGAGGTAGGCTCTTTCGACAATGACTATTTAAGGAAATTGATTATTGTTTTGTCTTGCTGTGACTAGACCCACTCTAGGGCTAGAGGGGTTGCCTCTGTCCACAGATGGAACATTTCCTACATCACAAGTTGGCGACTCCCCTCCAACCAAATATAAGAAAATATTCCAAACGGTTAATTCTAGAATTTAGTTAATAATATTTTATTATTTTCCATTATTCGAGAATAACATAATATTTTGTTATAAATTGAAGGGTTTTACATCCATTCTTCACTTTTGATCATTTTCATTGTTGCACTCACTGTTGCAGCTCTGAATATTATCACTGTCGCTCTCCATTTGCCTTTTATTTTGAGTTCCCATTGAGCTCAAACATTCTGTTTGTTGGTTTTACACATTGCAGATAAGAGAGAGACTCTAAAAAGATGAAGACATTGAGGATAGCCAAGAACCCATCCCATATAGGGGGACTGGTAACATTATTTGTTTGCTTCATGGGTTTCATCTAATAAAACATATTCTTTATATCTGGTTTCCATTGGATTATTGGAGTTATTTACGCTTATTTTCTTATTTCATTTTTTTGTTTAACTATTTATGTTGCATAGGTTAGGAATTTGGCAGGTTTTGTTTCTATCATTTGCTGTAGATCCACACTGTTTTAAGACCATTTTTACTGTTAAGGTTGTTTGTCATCCATAGTATAAAGTGATTTCTTTTCGTACACCTTCGAGAAGAACTCTACATAACATCATCCTTTCCACTTTGATTTATTTTGCTACAATATTGATCATTTAATGCATGTACTTGATTAGTCTGCAGGGATTGTTGTTGACTTGCATAGGTTGGAACATTCATCCACATCCACTTAGGCCAAACCACCTCCCTTCTAGACACGTCATACTACTCTCAAACTCTGCCACCGAGATCACCCTTAAAGGTCCAATGAAGGACAACGTGGGCATGAAATTTTGTGCAAGATAAGCTTTCGAGGGGTATTAGGCCTGGAAAAAGGCTCCCACACCTTTCATTCACCTTCATCCACCTTCCTCCACCTTCAAGACACCATCCTTACCCTCAGAACGCTATCTGATCCACTCCTGTAGTAAAACATAGTCTCTTGCAACACTGCTTAAATCCCACTAGATTTGCTATAAACCTTGAATCTTGCATTTTGAAGTTGAATAATGGCCCCTGGGATTTAATGTCATGATTGAGTAAGATTCCAAGACCACTCCAACCCCATATTTTCCTCATTGCAAACTGATCTAAATTTGAAACTACTTGTAAATGCTTAGCAAAGTATTCAATTCAGTAAACATACATGTTTAAGAGGTGTATGTATTTTCTTCTGTTTATGTGTTTTAACTTGATTTTTTTCAACTAATATTAACCATATATATCAGACATATAAGGCAACAAATAAAAATCACACATGACATCAAATTTAATAAGGAGTTCACCCCAATCTCGTGGGCTACGTCTCCTGAGAGCTCTAGTCAACTAGACTTGGCTCTTTGGGATTATGGATTGAATTATTTTACAAGTTCCACACTCAACTCCAAAAGGTTACTGACTGAACCTATGGTTTTAGAAAAACCATATACAACCCTATCATGGTTGTCAACTTAATGCAGGCAGATCTAGGCTCCCTTGGACTTGATTCCTTCAATAGGTGCACTAAGCTTCCCTGAGCTTCTTAATGGCACAAACTCCTTCAGAATGCTTCAAATGTCTCTCAAACCTCTGCTACTATCTCCATCACATATTTGACATAAACAAATGACTGTTCATTAGCTCAAAATGAGCACTACTTCCCCAATCTAGGCCTTCTCCATTGGATGGCTCTGGGCTGCCTAAAACTTCTCTTTAGCATCTCGACCTTTAGAAGTATCCAAATGCTTCTAAAAATACCTTCATTTGATTTAGAAGGTTCCTTATAGTAGAAATAGGATTTTTTTTCACCTCAAACAGATGAACCTAGCCCAACACAGCTCAATCACTGAAATGGCCCTAGTGGCCCTGAAAGCTTCCTTGAAGCTAAACAGTAAGAAGAATGCCTCAATAGGAAAAACAAGTTGTAGAAATGGATTCAGAACACTAAAATCCTTCAGGAATTACCTTCGTTCCACATCCAATGGCTGCACACTTCCCAATGCAGCTCCCAAACTAATATGGTCCTAGTGGCTCCTAGAACTTCAACGAAGCAAAACCACCTGTAAATGACCTCAGATGGTTATAAAACCTATGCCAATGGCCTGGAAAGGTCGAAGAGAGCCAAAATCAAAAACAAATTCATCTAAAAAGGACTTTCCTAGCCAAAGTTATGGCTCATTGAAGATTTCCTCCAGTTTGGCCTAGAAAAACTCTAGATAAAATTGGCTAACTGCCAGATAACCTCGACAAATAGGCAATTCTGCCATTTTTGGAGCGCTCCGCCAAAAATCTGCCAACTTGACTATCAGTTAACTACTAATAAATCCCACATGTGACTGGAAAACTCAGGCTGGTGGTTTGCATTGGAGTTCGTGCTGGCGCTTAAGGGTTTAGGCCCACAGTTTTAGGCATGTTGGTCACGTGTATGGGGGTTGGCACTTAGGGGCTGGTCCACTTCGGGCCTGCCAAAATCTAGCTTAAACTTTATCAAATATTTCTCCACCATCCCTTACAAGATCTGCCTTCGCAGCGTAGTGGTAAGACGTCGGGTTAATATGAACTAGATCGCAGGTTCAGACCTCTCCGCCACCAAACAAATTTTAGTATGCGCCCAACATACCTTTGCTGACGTCACCTAGGCCACGTGGCTGCCTCCGGGCCTGCCACATGGTAGCCTACCATTCGTTGCTCAAAACAAAATATTCCAAAGAATATTTTATGGAATAATCCTATTTTAAATTTTTTTGAAAAAATTCAAAATTTCAATGTTATTGGGCAATTCGTCTTTTTGGCATAACTTTCTCATACGGTGACTGTTTTCCGAACCATTCATGGCACCAGAATCAGGAAGATGAGCCCTATCTATTCATTTAGGTTCAAACCAGTTCTGAGCACTTTAATTTTTGACCATTTTACAACACTTGGTCCTGAGCTCCTGATCAAAAACACAAGACGACAAGTAGAATTAGACTTGGTATTCTTGAATTCCATAGTTGTGTTGAAGATTGAATTCCTCCTTTTCAAGCAATTTTCAAGTAGATAAATGATTCATGCAACTATATTATTTATTTTATTAACATGCAAGTAGGATTCCATGGTTTACTTATACAACTAGACTAGTCTATTCCTTTCATGCAATTACAATTAGCCTTTACAGTTAATGAATGGAATTTTCAATTCTGTAGTTAGAATCACGTTCATTTCCTTGCAATCATGATAGTTGAAGGAGTGATATTTGAATACCTTGATCTGACCTAATGAACGAGGATGACATGAGTAGAACTTACCTTGTTGTGCATATAATACTGTCACCTCTAAGTTTATACAAACCCCGGGTCGATAATTTAAGTTGAGAGCCTTGGAATTTATAACATCCTTGATAGAATATCGGGGCTCATCAAGATCCTTGAGCTTTCAGTGGACCAAAATCTTTCCTCCGTGGGGAGGTATGATCCAGCAAGATCTTGACATAGTTCTCCAAAGTTTACCATCCCAAAGGAAAAGTTCTTTGAAGACTAGGTTATAAGTATTTTAATTTTGAATGTAAAGTGTTTGAGCTTCATGTGGATGTGCTCATGTATTATTCACTTTTAAATTTGAAATAGAAATTGATTTATGAAAGAATATTCTTCAAAATCAGTTTCTAAATTAGAGTTGGAGTTGAGAGTCTCATGAGATTTCCTCATATCCCTTAAGTTTTGGATAAGGTCCAAGTTTGGTGGAGTTGAGAGGTTTTATCTTGAAAAATCTCATAGATCCTCTTTTAATGGATTTGGAGAGTTATTATCTCCTTGGAATAGGGATCTAAGGATACATCCTCTTTTTTTTTAAGGATCCTTCAAAGCTATAAATACTGCTTATGTACTCTTTGAAAGAGAGCTTGTTTGAGAGAGTTTTTAGAGATTTAATTTTGGAGAGGGAGTCTTATTTAGAGAGCCTTGAGAGCTCAATAGAGTAGGTCTTTATGAAGTATTGAAGAAATGCATTAAGTGTGTTGGCCTTGAAAGCTCTTTGGTAGTAGAAGGCATTTTTGGGAGTCAATCCTTTTTGTAAAGCATTGTATACATTTAGCCTCTTTTGAAGAAGACAATAAAGTGATTCAATCTTTGGAGGCGAATCCAAAGATGTAGCCTAGTGCAAGAGTTGACTGGGTGAAATTTGTTATAATCGTAGTCTTGATGCTTTACTTTGTTCATGTTTCAATTAAGTTATAATTTTATGTGATGTTCTACATATTTAAGTTGTAATTTTGGAACTTAATTTCACAAGCCCTTACAGTTGCGTAAAGGATTTTGTTTCAAGATTTATGCTCGCTAGTTTTCAATCATTTTCCAACCCCTACTTGAAATCAATCCTTATTGAACAATCTAGATTTGCAATTATGCTTCTATTACATGTCATATTATTACTACATCCACCATCTATAAGATAAATATCATTAAAAGTCTCCTAAGAAACATTGCAGGTAATGAATAATGAGTCTTCATTGTTCTCAAAAGTGTTAAAATAGTTTTCATCATGTCTACTAAGATCAACTTTCTTCTTCGTAAATTCATGTGCATAATGACCCAATTTATTATAATAAAAACACTTAACTTTGGATTTATCATAACTTTGATTTGGTTGTGAGCTTTTATTATTGCTCCCCCTTAAGCTATGAGGATTTTGATATGATCTCCTTTATTTTTCTTTATCGTCTCTTTGGATGTTTATTTTATTACTCCCACCCTTGCCTCTTTATCTTGATCCTCCTCTACCTATCGCTATAGATACTCGTGATCTAAATGTATTTTTCAAAGGATCATAATTTCCATTTATTTTGCATTCACATGATTGTAAAGATCCCAACAACTGACCTATTCATACCTATGTCGAGTACTTATATTTTTCAATGGGTACAACCATTACATCAAACTTCTTAAACAAGGTGTTGTAGTGGCTATAATCACCCTCCAAATTTTTTCCTTAGCTTCATTTTGGAGTCTTCCTGCCAACCTTTCACAGCAACATGTCTTGCTTCATCAAGTACACAAGATACAGTGATTTTCTTGCAGAAAGACAACCTGACCATCAAAGCTTGTTGCATTCCCCTCACAGGCTGTTTATCTGGACTTGGTCCAGCTACAGGCTCAGTAGATCCCTAAAGAAATTGCACAATTCTAGAGGGAAACCAGTCTTCCCTCCAAAAATTGCACAATTCCTTTTGGCAACCCACTGGGGTCTAGAATTGTGCAAATCGTCCAGTCAAGCTTCACTCCTAAAATTGCACAATTCCTCCCAGAAGGGTTGCTCAGCCTATCAATTACACAATCCTAGGTAGCACTTAGCTACTCTACCTAGAAATTACACAAATCCCTTGGGTAGCCAGCCCAACTCCCTCCCAGAAATGCAGATTTTTTCCCAGCAGTTGAGAAGGCTCTTCCATGTGTAGTCGGCTTGACTGGTTCCACTCGGGACCAAGAAAACTTGACTTTCATGCATGGGCTTCTTTTTCTCGGAATAGAAAAATAAACATGAAAAAAGAATCCCTAGATTTTAGGGAGCTATTTTTAGCAGCTAGAGGTTACATGCAAAGATCATTTTAGAATCTTTCCTCCAAGTGTCGCTTTTTCCTAGATTTGTGGAATGTGCATCATGATCTTCAAACTTATTTATTCGATGCTCCAGAGCTCATTTCTTCACATCGATCTTGGAGCTCTAACATCCCACAACACATCTAGGACTCTTCAACACATCCAACTCAACTATTCACGGGTAAGTGGTCTTAACTTGTCTTTTGCAGCATTTCTGTCATTTTTTGTGTTTTTACTTGTGTGAGTGTTGTTTGCTTGATTTCTTTGAGCACTTACTGTCATTTACATGCATACTAGCTTGTACTAGCACCATTGTAGTTTTCGTTAGCATCTCATTTTTGTCACATGCATGAAACTATTTTGCACAAATAGTCATCGATTAAGTGACCTGCTTCACCCACATGCATGTTGTTCCATTTTCTAAATCGTTCATTCATTGTTTGCATGCATGATCATTTTCTTCTGCTTACACTTAGTATCACCATGCATTCACCATCACATTTTCTTTCATTTGCCTGTCGGTGGGTCTGGGAAGCCTTGACCCGGAATTTGCCTCACTAAGGCAATATTGGGCAATCATGAGAAGGAAGGCTCTATCCTCCTCTCAAGAAATGTGCATTTCTACCCAAGTCTATCCTCCAGGCTTGCATTGCACAATTCTAAGGGATAATGACTATTGACCTAGAAAATTGCGAAATGCAATCACTGCTAGCTGAAATTGCACATTGTGCAATTCCAGTAGCCAGCAAGCCAACCTGGATTGTGCATTTCACAAATCCAGAAACCAACCAGCCTCCCCAGATAGCGTAGAATTCTTTTTGCACAGTTTTGGCAGCCAATTAGCTAACCTCCTAGAAGAAATTGTGCAATCCTTGCCTATCAATCCCCAGGTATGTTGCATGTATTTTCTCAAGTTTTCTTTGGTTGTCGCTAATAGATTTCTTGCCATGCATGTCGCTTTGTCTCTAGATCTAGCAAGTGTTTGTTTGCCTCTTTGTAGTTTAGGATCAATGGCCTTCAAGAGAGAAGGATCAAAGGACATTGACAGAAGTGCAACTGGAGCAGTGGTTGAGTGAGTGTCTGCAAGTCTATCGATCTATGAATATACCAAGATGATTCTAGACAAGGACATCAAGCTAAAATGGCAATAGGTCAACAATGCATTTGCAGGCACATTTGGGGAAGACATCAAAGACCTCTAGGTGTATGTGAACATCCACAAGTCCAACTTGTACCAGATTTCATGCAGGTATCTCGTGTTCCCATGCATGGACATGATACATTGGATCCTCTCAGACACTGATCCCGAGTCGATGACATTGTGCAATGTCAACATGATGGAGATTTCTACCTTCAGGGCACAAGATTATGACAATATGTATCAGATGTTAGAGCCTGTGACCATCATGGAGACTCCCTTAAGCTTACCCAACAACAATGCCAAATCTAAAGACATTCGGAAGAACTAGGTGAAGGAGCCGGCTAAATTCAGGATGACACCTAACCAGGTCTACAAGATGAAGATACTATGGAAGGCGTATCAATACTTGGTCATTTTTGCATGTCGACTGTATGGCCAAGAAAGAATGGAAACCTTCCATAGAGTTGGGCGATTGCACAGACCAACTGGCAAGAGAGGGAAAAGCATGTAACTCATCCGTCATGTTAGCTCATCAAATGAAGGAACATGTAACAATGGCTCAACAGCTACCCAAAGGTATGCAAGAAGAAATCTATATGTTTGCCTACCTCTTGGATGCAATATGTGCCCGACAAGAGTTCCCAGGCTTGAAGTGGGCATGGACACTAACAAAGACTGTTGTAAACACTTATTGTAAGATGTTATCCGAATGCAGCTTGAGAGGAGTTATCACATGGCTATCTGATCATTTTGTCACCCCAGTTTACAAGATGATATTCAAATGGGATCCACCCTGTACATTGAAGGCAACACTGGAGGCTCTCATAGAAATTGCTGATTGGTATGCCTCACCTTCTGACACCTTCATATGGATGTACAACATGGAGAATCCTCCACATGTTCTACCAAAGTTTGCCTTGGACATACTCGTCATTCAGGATATAGCATATCACATTCGGCAGGATTGAAAGCTAGGCTGCACTAGAAGAAGAAGTTACCATGGCCTACTCTTTTGCTACACATTGGGTTATACGAGATCCAGATTTTCAAAGATGCGATGTCAAAGGAGAGAAGATGAAGAAGTATCCATTTAACCTCCAAAGTTACAATCCGTATGACTCGCATTGTCTTGTGAAATATCACTGCGCGAGAGTATAGTTCAATTGGATCCACGGGGCATGTCATTGGGTGGAGGAGGACCCATGGAGATATTTTTACAACTCCTCTAGACTCAATGAATGGTCGGCTTCACTATGGAATGGTTAGTGAAGAAACGTGAAGTAGCATCCTAAAGAGCACTAGAAGCAATAACAGCAACAGAGGTGAACATACCAGTGCGTGACAAGGGAAAGATGAAGATTGTCAATCACATGGAGGAAGAGAAAAGATGCAAGTTCTGAGCAGGACCACTTGTGGAGAAAGAATCTATGGCTATAGAGGAAAAGAGGCAACAACGCGACAAGTGAAACACACAAAGGCAGAGAGAGAAATAGAGAATGGAGGAGACAGAGAAGGAGTTGCATGAGTTCAAGGAGCAACTCCAGAAGTAATAGGAGTTGCGCCAACATGAGAGGGAAGCGCAATAGAAACAGGTACAATAGGAGGCGCAACTTGTGCAGACAGATGAAACAATGCCTGTACAATTAGTGGACTCATCAGAATAGCTGGCATCAGGAAAATAGGGGGATCCATCGCAGGAGCAGGACTTCACCCAAGAGATAGAGTGAGCACTTGAACAAATGGATATGGATATGGAGTGACAAGAATTAGAGCAAGACACCGACCTCATGCCTCGCCACCAAGAGGTCAACCCACCAGCTTCACTGCATCCAGAAGATGAGCAAGTCCCAAGTGACCAAGGAGACATGAGATCCTTGGAGATCAGACAGAAGGAGAGATGTACAACATCTCATTCGACGAGTCTCAAAGTAGGGTTGTGAAATCTCATAGAGTGTTGACTCCGGAAGGTCATACATCTCCTGTGCAGTATGGGGAAGGAGTGATCATGTTTGACGTGCACAAACATCCAGTAGCATTGTCCGATGCTACCAGAGCTTATGTCGAAGCCACTAGCTTGAGTGTTCTCTTTCTGATAGTTGAGAAGAACTGAATGGTGAAGGAGCTATAGATGACCAAGCAGGGAGGAGAATTGGTTACAACATATGCCCAAGCAGAATTAAAGAAGGAAATATTAGATGAAGTGTTGTCCCTTGACAGTGTCATGCATGCATTGTATTCCAAGTTTGGTACTACGCAAAAGGCAGTCATCTATCTTAATGATTGGCAGTAATGATGTGCTAGAAGAGCACGTATCTTGTTGATGGTACATGCTGCTGTTGATTACATGAAAACATGGAGGATGAGATACAAGGGAGCCCCACTTCACTTGCCTAAGATGATGAAGCCCAAAGTGGTCGAGTTGAAGGCACACATATGGAGTTAGATCCATAACTATGAAGAGCTCCCGCAACTCATCACTAGTGAACATGCTTCCCATGCACGTGTATTCAAGAGTATGGATGTTGTGGTACGTGCACATGCGATCCCATATATTGGGACTCTCACCCAGGTGAAGAAAAAGGCATAGGTCCAACTAGATCTTGACTCGTACTTTGATGAGTTGATGCACATAGCCACCAACCAAGACATGCCAATCAGTGTAGGCATCATGCACAAGTATGTTGCTAGTCTGGCCATGCTAGAGACAATGATGTGCATGATTTTAGAAAAGTTGTAAAAAGGAGCCTGAGTAGTGTACCTGGATGCTATGGAGGCAAGAGTCAGGTTCCAGAAAGATGTCACCTTGGAGTACATGGACACCATCGTAGACTACCGATCTTGGCATCAGTTCGCTACTATTGATCATCGTGAGGATGTTGAAGAGTTGGAATTCCCATGGTTGTCCGAGTCATAGGGATGTCTTGCCTAGCTTTCTCAAGACATTTTGTCTCACATGGGTACATGTGCATTGCAATGAACCGTCTTGTCAAGTGTAAGTTCAAGTGTCGATAGTTGGATTTAATAGCCATAGAGTAGATGAAGAATCATGAGGGTAGATGAATTGTCACAAAGGGGAATGTCAAGGGTAACCCCACCCTTTTCTATAAATATTCGCTCATAACTAATTGTAAGGGACTTTGGTTGGCCAAGCTTCGATAGGACTATCTTAGAGAAAGCTTGGACACTATTGTAACATGCCTTGGATTCTCCACAACGCAGAGCTAGTATATCTCTTTGGAGGAGCCCACGGTTGTGGCTATAACATTCAACTATTGGAACTAGTGGTTGGACATGGATGTATTGTATGATTGGAACTTACACTTCTTAATATAATAGAGCCAACACATTTTCATGCATATGTTGTTATTGTATGTTGGACTATTTTGGTTGTTGTAGAAATGTATGTTATTTAACTTATGCATTTGTGTATGAACTATTTTGTATGCAATTGTATGAATCTTGTTGTAGATGCACTGTTGGTTTAAACATCACTTTGGATTGCTCACTATCTTTCTTTCCAGATGGTGATGCATCTTTGCTCATGTGTTCCCTTCCAAGACGAGTACTATTATAGGTTTCCAAGGGGTGCAGTCACCTCACTCTTCGTGTGTTAGAACCATTCATGCATCTTCCTTGTCTTGCCACAGCTATCACACCCTTGCTACCAATAGGTACATCTTACTTCCCTCTATGCAAAATCGCAGTTAAGGCATTACAGTACAACCCATTTCTGGAACTCCTACACCAAACGGTCTGAGGTCTAATTGGGACTTCTTACCGGGGAGATCCCCTGACATGTTAGCAAGTCTAGCACCGTCAACATTTCTGGCACTAGAAGGAGGGCGAGATGGCAACCTGTGTCCTCTCATCCTATTTTGAACCTTTGCATATCTGTCATGGAGTCTTTCACTCTTCTCCCTCCACAATTTTTTTCGCATGCCGAATATATTACCATCACAAGGGACTTTTTCGATCTCTTGTCCACATACACCTATGATGGTGAAGGTGAAGTGGCCTAGCCTGAGTTCTTACATGAGTTTCTTTCCATGCTTCACGAGTAAGATGGATGTTCTATTGGAAATAATACTGAGAGGGGGGGTGAATCAGTATTATCAAGTCAAATATTCCTTTTTCAAAACAAATTGTATACGCTACTTTAGTTAGTTAAACCCACGTATATACGCAACTATGCAGAAGGAAACCCGCGTATACAAAGCAAACTTTTAATTTACTTTATCTTTCAGATGATGATTGTTAATCTGTGATGCAGAATCAAATAACCAGTAACTAGAGACAGTAAAACAGAGCATAAAGACAATCACACACAAGAACACAAGATATAAGGTGGAAACCCAATGTGGGTGAAAACCACCTGCTGCAATTCGTCTCTATCTTTCTTTAATTAGAAACTTCTGTTACAATGTA
>APFE030763057.1:0-28467 GCA_000404065.3 Pinus taeda | reverse complement strand
TGTTCATTTATGTAATGTAAAGGAGGTTTCCCCCTCGAAGAGGCTGAATTCTAAGGCGTTGATCTATCTTTTCTATCTTTTCTTGAGCTGGTTTCATAATAGTCTCTGTATGAATTTTCCTATGGATTTTTGGTAGCGCTTCTATGATTTGCAGCTTCAAGCTTCGAAGAGCTGGATGAAATTTTTCTATATTTTGGACCAATTCGAGTAATGTTTTAAGAAATCTTATCATCCCAAGAAGAATTTTGAACTCAAGCCTCACTCAACATTCTTCAATGATTGAGCTGTGCAATTATAGACAGATACAATCACTGTCATAAGTGACTGTTTGGCGTCCCCTCATCAAACAACTCCACCACTGCATAGTGATGCGGGAGATCATGCTCACACATCTGTTCAGCTGTTACATACTCCCAACATCACTTCGCTTAATTTTCACACAGATTTGATTACAAGTCCATCGAGTTGTCGTATGCATTTTGTACCACAACCTCCATCTTTGTACTCGGTTGTTCCGCGGAATGATATTGTCTTGTGTTCTTCCATTCTGGACTCTACACTTGTTGTGAACGAGGATCAAGCCACTGACAGAGTTGGTGTTGCACAACCAACATGCATTGTCATTCATGAAGAGTATGACTGGGAGCTTGAACATCAACACTTGGTGAAGGGTGACTCCCTTATGTCCGAGCCTCCTCCGTTTTTCCCTGACATATTTGGTGAACCTTCCATCCATGATTTCACATGTATCTTCATCCAAGGATGCACCCATTATTGATCACTCATAGGACACACCGGATGTCAATCCATCATCCGAAAATGAAGAGGATAAGTTATTCATTGAAAACCCACTTGACCTTTCATCTGCCTTTTCCGGAAACATAGAGGATGAATTTGTCACTTCTCATTTATCCCTTTGTTTGATTCATTAGATCATGAGGATGCCGATGAAATCAATGGTTTTTCTGATCGTAGCCGTTGTGATCCATTTACTCCCATATTCTATCATGATCATGATTCTATTCCAGTTGATTTTTCAAAGCCACTGATTTAGGATGATCTAGATGACGATGAAGTCAAAACCCCCTAGATTGTCAAGGCACTTTAGCCTGAGTTGATGGTTATGTCAGGCCCTCGTTGTCCCGAGGTTGGTTTCACTTCCAATCAGGAAATTATTCAATCAGCCAAGGCTCCTCATCACTCATCTGTATGCATTGAAGATCAATCTCACACAAAGATCATGCTTCCTCCACTCGAACTACACAACCCCATCGTTCATGCATTGAAGGAATCTTACATTGCAAGCACACGTGCATGACGCAAGTTGTCTTTGTTTCTTTCATTTTCTTGCATATCACAGTCAAGAGTATGCATATGCTTCAAAGCTACGTGCAGTGTCAGACAACACTGTGACAAGACCATTGACCACATGTCATGTACTTACACTCACTTATGTCCTATGGAAACTTTGAAACATGAAGTGTGTTTGTCTTCATTGTTATATCTTTATTGTTTGCTAGTTCCCACAACTAGATTTCTCACGGACCAAGCCTTCACCAACATGGGTCAACCAATGTGCCGGTGGCTACATTGGAAATATCAATTCATGTGATGAGACCCATGCACCATTAGCTTAGGAGTAGGAGTAGTGTTTGCTTGCATGCTTGCTTGCTTTGCTTGTTTGTTTTCCTTCTTGTTTTCTTACTTTGCTTTTGCATTTGCTTCTGCTTCTACTTTTCTTTGTTTTCCATTTGCTTGTTTTGTTCGTAGGTTAGTTTCACATGAAACCATGTTTGAATCTTGAAACAAGCTGGGTAAAATATAAGAGGCCTTGTGAAGCTATCACTACTTGGTTATCTACCATCTTGCCTCTATATGAAAAACTCTTTACTTTTAGTTCGTTATACGTCGATGGAAAATACGTAATGTTCGAAGTGAACCTTGGTGAAAACACAACGCTTGCATGCTAACAAGTGTCACCTACTCTAGTTAGTTGTTTTTGGGTTAACCCTTGTCAGCTTAGTCAAGTAGAGTAATGTAAGGGGGAAAATCTTAACAAGCATGTCAGAGGTATATAATAAACTACTTCTTTGAAGGAACAACCTCTTCTATTCTCAATAAGTCAGGATCCCCTTTCCACCTCTAAAATGAACAAGTGCTATGCATAGTTATGAAAAATTGAAAAAAATGAAAAGTGAAAATGAAAAATGAAAAATGAATAAGGCGAAAGAAAAGAAAGGCTTCCTGCGTAGAGAGGTGATGCAAGTAACTCCACCGGGGTACTGACTAGGCTCATTGGTAATGGAGTGATGCTTGTGTTCCTGCGTGACTCTACCGGGGTACTGTTTATGTTTGCTGGCAATGGAGCAACACTAGAGATGAAACTAAGACTTTGATGACTATACTACTTGTGCACCAATATACCCGTCAACCCCAATCAAGAAAACTGTGTTGACTTGGCTTGGAATGTATGTCAATCGACCAAGAGCTTGGTAGAAGCTACATCTTACAATCAAGCTAGTGTGGAAAACAAGACGAACTGAGAATTGAACAATACTTCTGGACTTGTTAGACTTGCTTTTCACGAACAAGGTCCATTTAGAGAGCTGGAGTTCTACTAGCATGTCACTAAGTGTTGTAGCAACTACAACCACCCTCCAAAATGTTTCCTTAGCTTTGTTTTGGAGCCTCCCTACAAACCTTTCACGGTAGCATGTCTTGCTTTGTCAAGTGCACAAGCTTTTGTGATTTTCTTGTAGAAAGACAGCCTGCCCATGAAAGCTTGCTGCATTACCCTCACAGATTGTTTCTCCAGACTTGGTCCAGCTACAGACTGAGCAACTCCCTCAAGAAATTGTGAAATTCTGGAGGGAAAATAGCCTTCCCTCCAGAAATTGCGCTATTCTATCTGGTAGCATGTTGGGCTCTAGAATTGTGCAAATCTTCCAGTCAAGCTTCACCTAGAAAATTGCACAATTCCTCCCAGTAGGGCTACTCAGCCAGGAATTGCACAATCCTAGGAAACAGTTGGTTGCTCTACCCAGAAATTGCACAAATCCCCTGGGTAGCCAACCCATCTCTCTCGCAGAAATGCACATTTTTTCCTAGCAGTTGAGCAGGCTCTTGCATGTGTAGTTGGCTTGATTGGTTCCACCTGGGACCAAGAAAACTTGACTTGCATGCATGGGTTGCATTTTCCCAAAATAGAAAAATCAACATGCAAAAAGCATCCCTAGAGTTTAGGGAGATATTTTTAGTTGTTGGAGCTTACATGCAAAGATAATTTTAGAATCTTTCCTCCAAGTGTCACTTTTTCTTGGATTTGTGGCATACCACAACAAATCCAGGACTCTTCGACACATCCAGCTCAACTATTCACGGGTAAGTGGTCTTGACTTGTCTTTTGCAACATTTTTGTTGTTTTTTGTGTTTTCACTCTTGTGAGTGATTTTTTCTTGATTTTTTGAATGCTTGTTGTTGTTTACATGCATACTAGCTTGTACTAGCACCGTTTCAATTTTCTTTAGAATCTCATTGTTGTCGCTGCTATAGGATAAAATGCATGGTGTATGGAGAATGAAGATACCCTAGAAGGTCTTCCCAGGACCTTCGACAGATTGTAAGATTATCTGCAACCCTCACAAAGTTACATGCATGTTCATAAACAATAACTAACTATCAAAGTAGGGGAAGTAGATTACCTCAAGCCTCCATGTAGATTTGCTAGAGAGCACAATGCAGTTAGGTGGAAGTCCCCTGAGCTGGCTCCAGATCAAGTCTTGCACATAGAATAGACAATCATAATCACAACATACAACTCTAATAACTAATACATGAATACATAAAATAACATCTAGTTACACATAATTAAGTTACTCATGCTAAAAGGTATTGGGCAAACAAATGAATGAATGATAGTATCAACACCACGGAGTAGACAGTGTAACTGCAGTTCTATATTAATGTTGGAAGAGTGATTACAACCATTTTTTGTATCAACCTTTCCTTACCCCTCCAGCTTCTCTCTCTTTGTCCCTTCTTACTAACTTCTTATGATTTGAGACAATGCTCAACAATCAAGTATGCTATCCTTTCAAATGCGATGACCTCTATCACCATAGCCCTAGCTTTGGTTATGTAGCAATTGAGTTAGGGTTTCCAAGTTCCTCCTTGAGTTCCCTAGGGTAAAAGCAATGAAGTTGCTAAGCTTTTTAGCTCTTTCCCATTTGACTCCTTCATTAGGATTAGAAATCCTCCAAATAAGTCGAATATGGATGTTTCCTTGCTTTTCTTGAGTGATTTTAGGAACAAATATCTAGATATTTATGAGTCAATTTGTTCCTTTGATCCTTAGAACTTCACTAGGATCCACTAACATTGTTCCCGAACTAGAAACTTGAGTTAGTTGGGTCACTAACGCACCCTTAGGCTTGTAGAGTAGCTTTATAAAGCAGGTTGTCAGTGCATGGCCATTGTTAGTGTGGAAACAAGGCATGTGATCTTGATCTTTGCTTCAGATATCATGTCTTTTCCCTCTGAGTTGATGAGGAGGCCAATTTGTTGTATAACAGATGCCCCCTAAAGTATGAGATCAGAGGCTGTGACGATGGCTGAAATACTTTAATTAACTGTAATGTACCTTCTTTGACAAAAAGAGAGAGAGGATTGGAGCTTTGGGTGGTACGGGAAACTTGATACAACACACATATATATAAATACTAAAATCATGTCCTGAGTTGGGCATTCCCATGCTTGGTAACTATGTCAGAGTGATTTTCTCATAAAAGAGATGTGACGATGTTGGTTGTTCATAAGCACAATGCGGATCTGGTGTCATAATAGAATAATTCTAATGAGCTATCTTCAAAAAACAATATACACAACTTGGGAGAGGAAACAAGGTTGAGTGATGCAAGCCTCTACCCAAGGTCTTGATTTCCACTCCACCAAACAACATAGATTGATACATGTGAATATATGTGTTGATGTCGAACATGCACGAAATCATCTGATTACCAGTCAACAATGGAGACTGTTAACAGACGTGAGGAAGGCCACTAATAATGGTGATGGTCTCCAAGATGCACAGTACAATCTAACGAGTGTGAAAGACGTTTTTGTTGTCGAACACTCATAGAATCACTTAACCAAGAGCCAATAATGAGAACCCATGACCAAACAAAAGGCAACCTGCCACTAATGTTTGTAAGTACCAAAGTGCTAAATGTGTTTCTGGGTTGTCTTCCTAGATAGAGTGTTGAAGTTGATAGGAAGATACCTATCGAAAGGTAGGCAATAATGTGTCCTACATCAACCAACACGAAATGGGACAAGAATGATTTGTTTTTTGAGGAATCTTTGAGCATTTGGTCTAAACAATAGAGGGCTTGATGAAAGAATATGCTTGATGGGTTGATGGAGGAAACAAAAGGTTAACCCTTGAACAATAGAAGGAACGACAACAGTTTTAACCATGCAACATAGACTCATGAACACCAAAGAGTGTTAGGATACAGAGATGCAAGAACATCGGGGTATTTACGCTAAACTCATAGGATGGTAGGATTCATATTGAGAGGCCGTCACAAGGAAGGTTTATCTGAGGGAGTGCCATATTCAAGGGAACGACTGCTATCAAACCACGCTTTCTAATACTAAATGCAGTTGTGTTGTCTACTCTCCTCGTCTGATTAGTTTCGTGAGTCCAGACAAGTAAACTCGTCGATATTTTCATATTTTAAGAGTCTGAAAAGGACCATGAAATGAGTGACTCTATGCCCTATTTGATTAGTTTAATGAGTCTAGATAGGCAAACTCGTCGATCTTTTCATGGTTTGAGAGTCTGAAAAGGATCGTAAAAAGAGCGACTCTATATCTTGTCTGTGTAGTTTAATGAGTCCAGACTAGACAACTCGGTGGTCTTTTCATATTTAGAGAGTCTGAAAAGATCATAAAGAATGAATCCATGGTGGTCCCTTTGTCATAGTTGTTAACCAGGTGCGACAAAAGGTTAATATTATACCCGGATCAGTTATTTTTCCATGAGTTAATCTATTAAATCTAGATAAAGAGAAACCTAAGTTCAATAGATTTTGACCTCATTTTGTTACAAGTACGAGGAGATAGACTAAACTCGTTTTTGGTTGTGAATTTTTAATGAGTCACACGATGGAAAACTCAATACCTTCATCAAATTTTAATGAGTCAAATGAAGGAAACTCAAGGTATCTTTTTCAGTTTGGTGAGCGAGGAAAAAGAGGTAAAAGAACTGCTCATTCCTCCTTCGTAGATTCAACGAGCCCAAAGGTGGGGGAAAAATCGAGGATTTTTTTATTTTTAAGAGCGAGAAATGGTCCCAAAAAGCAAGTGTTCTGGTTGCTACTATATATTTTTAACGAGCCCGGTGACAAAAACTTAGGATTTTTTAGTTTTAATGAGTGAGAAAAGTACCTAAAGGAATGCTTGGGTCATCTTTATAAATGTTTAATGAGCGTAAAGACAAAAATTGGGGTTTTTTCAGTTTAATGAGTGAGAAAAAAGTGCCTAAAAAGAATGCTCTAATGGTATTTTTCAGTTTAATGAGCTAGAAAAAGAGCGAAAAAGAGTTGCTCAGACCATCATCATATGTGTTTAACGAACCCAACGATGACAAACTCAAGGATTTTTCAATTAAAGAGCAAGAAAAAGTCCCAAAAAAGAACATGCTCATATCTTTTTTGTAGTAGTTTAACAAGCCAAAAGAAGGAGACTCGAGGTTTTTCGGATTAACGAGAAAGAAAAATACCATAAAAAGAATGTTCGCTCTTCTTTGTGTTAGTTTAATGAGCCCGAAGAAGGAGGCTCAAGGATTTTTCAGATTAACGAGCAAGAAAAATACCCTAAAAGGAATGCTTGATATTCTTCGTGGTAGTTTAACAAGCCTGAAGAAGGAGACTTGAGGATTTTTTGGATTAACGAGCAAGAAAAATACCCTAAAAAGAATGCTCAAACTTTCTTGATCTCATGCTTGAAAATAGAAGGGTATATGCCATGCATTTCCTCATAAGACCAAGGGAAAACATCGTGGAAGTCCTTAAAAGGGTAGGTGAAGCTCGTAATTTCCTCAGGATTGCGATTGGCTCCAATCTGTATGTTTTCCATGATGCCTGTCTTGACTGAAATATCGATGGGAAATGTCTTTGAAAGATTACCCATGTTTCCCTCCGAGTCCAAAGTTTGGATAGTCGTATATGGTGAGGAAATGATTTCTAGTATGTCAGGGGATAGGATTTGAAGAGGTATCATGTCAGAATCAGATATCGAAACACGATGGTGCGAATCGTCCCAAGGTCGCTCTCCTAAACTCATGATTTCTCAAATAGCTTCGTCCTTAGGTAGGAATTTATTGACTAGATCAAAAGAAGGAGCATTTATGGGAGGGGAAGTGGTGTCGTTGGTTGTAACCAATGTGACTGGAGATGTGGATGCAGATTGAATGGCTTGGTATTCCAATTCATCTGGTGACAATGACATTTGTTCTTCGTATGTGTCAAGGTCTGAAGGGGCCAGTAAGATCCATGGATTGGTCTGTTCATGAGGAATATATGAAAGCATGTTGACCATTTGTGAAACCTTGGGTGGCTGAAGAGAGAAAAAACCCATGAGGGAAGAAGCCTTCAATAGACCAGTACCGAGACTGACATAAGAGTCAGGTACACCACCCACTAAGGGTACATAGCTACTAGGTAACATAGAGTAATATGGGGTGCAAAACGATAGTTGGTCTACTGTGATTATCTTTTTGTCCAAGGGAAAGAGGATGATATGGAAGACCAAAGACACAATGACCTTCATGGCATAAGTCCAAGTGTGACCCAAAAGAAGATTATAGTTGAGTTTATGATCCACGACTTCAATATCTACCGTTAACATTTTCGAGCTCAAGGTGATGGGATAGCTAGCAGGGTAACATTTTGGGATGAAAGTGAGGCCATCAAAAGCTTTAAGGGAATTTGATGGTGGGGATAGGGTTGGAGAACCAAGAGCGAGCCAACATGAAGTTGACATGACATAGGTAGAAGCACCTTCGTCGATGACAGTTCTGTGTATACCTTTACCTTTCAAAAAAATTTGCACTTGAAATGAAAGCTGGTGGGAAAGGGGAGGTTTACACTTTTCCATGTCGAAAACTACAAGCATGGAATCCTATGGGTTGATACTACCAATAGCTGAAAGCAAAGCTTTCCTTTGTGTTGGGCATGTTTGTAATACTT
The DNA here is from genome assembly GCA_000404065.3 of Pinus taeda. NCBI lineage: Eukaryota > Viridiplantae > Streptophyta > Pinopsida > Pinales > Pinaceae > Pinus > Pinus taeda. Next base: position 20,215 of record APFE030763057.1, on the reverse strand, counting down.
CGAGTGCTGACATAGTCGATGGTGCTTGCGTCAAGTCTTCTACAATGCTGTAGTTTTTGGCGGCACGTGTAGATGTATTATACGTTGTGCGTCGAAGTGCCCCTTTAGGAGGGAAAATCACAAGGTCAGCAACTGGCCTTTTGATTTGAAAATCATTAGGCGACGGTGGGTTTTGACTTGAGGAAGGTTCCTCTGCATGAGCGACATGAGCTCCATAGGTTTGGCTCTTGTTTGTATATCTATTGTTTCAAAGGTATAAATGGTAGAAGATCCTTCACCAGTTGAAGGATGTTACAAACCACCATTGCCCCCTTGCAGGGGTTGGGATTGGTTGGCAATGAGGTGTTGCTGCTGCTGAGCAAGGAAAGGATTATTAAGGATAGCGGGGGTCCTATCAGTATCCTTGTTAGCAATGAAATATGTGCATTCTTGAAGACGCGGGCATGTGGTATTCAACACAGATTTTGTAAGGGAATTGGGCGAGTTTATCCTTTCCATCATTAGAGGGCTCAACAACCTTCTGTTTTGGGTTTTGCTGCTTTGTTGACTATTCCTCAGAAGGAGCGGTATTTTTCTTATTCTTCTTGTTCTTACCACTAGGATTTTGTGTAGACTGCACAGAGTTTATCCCGGTGGTAGGAAGAGCAGTTGATTTGGTAGAGGGGTCCACTGACATCTGGGCAATGTGACCACTGAGTTGTTTTACAATAGCCCCAGAGGTTGCATTGACAATCCCATTGGCGTGCACTCTGTGGTGCTGAGTAGCAGAAGTATTGGAGTTGTGAGGGGCATTGGGGATTACGTCGTAAAGAGTGCTAGACTATGAATATATCATATCTAAGTGCTGGGCATGATGTATGGATTGGTCTTCTATGATTGCACCACCTAAGGCGGCATCCTTAGGGATTTGAGGGAGTAGGGACTTGCAGAACCAGTCTGCTAAGAGATAGTCTGGGAGGGGAGCTTTGACTAACCTCCGCTTACATCTCCATTCATGTAAATGATCAGAGATGTGGGTGGCAGTATCCTGACGTAATGAAGTGAGGATCTCTGTCCCAGTCTCATAGCAGATGGGTAGCTGAAAGTGCTTTAAGAATTCCATCGCTAGAGCATCGAAGGTATTTACTGACGCACGTGGTAACTCAATGTACCGCTTAGCTGCATTGCCAGTGAGGGTGCCGGGAAAAAGATGTAACCAAACACTATCATCCACCATGTAGTTAGAAAAACTCGAAAGATGGTAGGTGGTGATATTAGTGCCCAGATCTTCCCCTAGTTTCCCATCAAACTTGGGGATGTATGTTGGTATTTTATGTGGGATTGGTGGCCATTGTAAGTTATGATAGATGGGGTCATTTGTGAGTTTGTACAAGTTGAGGATATCTAATGTTGCCAAGAAAGGCAAAGTGTGTGTTGCCCCCAACCCGGACCAACGCAATGACATATGACTTGAGGAACCTTGCGGTCCTCCCATCGTTTGAGTCCCAATATTATACATGGGCTGCTTGGTATAGTAGTTTCCTTGAGGTATGGTGTTGTAGTGTGGATTTCCATGGGGATTTTAATACTGGGGTATAGAATTGTCCCCAGGATAAGCAGTGACCCCTTGACTCATTTGAATTTGTGAGTAGGGTGCCCCCATGGATTGGTTGGGACCTCCTTAAGGATTCTTGCCCATCATAGAACTAACCATTTGTCCTTGACTGACATAAGGAATGCTCATGTCAATCAACGACTGACCATACCTGCCTGAGAATGGAGGGGGAACTATTATGTTCCCTACGGGCATGTGCATATTGGGAATGCCCCCAGATACTTGAATCTAGAGGTTTGAACTGTACAATGGCAGCCGACCATATTGTTGGTGGATGGGAACCGCGCCAATAGTGCTATATTGAGCGTTATAGGGAGTGCTATATGTAGCACTTGTTGAAGATATGTAATTTGACACTGAAAGGGTGGAACCTGGCATTGGCTGGGTTCCACTCATAGAGGGTGTCATGTGAGTGGTTGTACCTGGGAAAATTGTGACAGCGGGGTTCACCATCAATGGTGTTGTGGTGAATATCGATTGGGGAAGTGATGGAGGACCAAAAGTGTCACTAAAATTCCACGATGCATTAGTCATCAACGGGATGGATGGAAATGTTCCAACTATAGAAACAGGAAGTACAGGTGCCATGGGAGCCAAGAGTGGGTCCAACAGATTAGTGAGTGGAGGGTTAAAGGGAGGAAGAAATCCTTCAGTAAAGAAATCCTCCGGTAAACTTGAATCGTCAGTTGTCCACATAGATCCCGTGTGAGATCTAGGAGACTGAATCCCCCAAGATGGGGAATCCAGTTCACTAGAGCTTGATAGATCTTCCACAATGAGTGGAGGAAATCCTAGCAATCCTCTAGATTGACGATGAGGGCCGGATGTAGCCATGGTGACCGTTAATTTTTATCAATAATTTTTATCGTGATATTTGTTAAAGTCTCAAACAATAACACTTAGGTGCCTTAAAATATAAAAAATACACTAAGTTGATCAATCAATAAACAGAGGGAAATGACCATATCCGATAAGCACCAATCACTGTAGATGAAACCTAGTATCACAGTGAATAAAAGAGAGGGTTGGCCAAATGTACAGTTACGATTACTCTTGAGCTTCACCCGAACCTCAGGTTGAGGGGCCAAGTACTCTCTTGAAGATGAGCACCCTCCCAAAAACTCAAGACAGAGTAGGTCTATTTATGTTAGGTACCATGGCAGCCCTCCCCAGTCACCTTGTGTAAGTCCCTAAAAGCTTGGCCACTAACGATACCTCAAATCATAAACACTATCGGGGGGGACATAGTCGTAGAAAATACGTTGTGTGGGCAGGATACTTGAATCCCTGACTCAGCTCTGAAATCCCCGAAGGGATCCCCAATACACAGAATACCGAAAAGAGTTGCAAGAAAAGTTGGGCTACTTTCACTTACAGTCTAATGTTGTCTCGTATTTTGCTCCGCTTTTATTGGAGTGGTCCCAAAAATATAAGTGCAGTAGGAATTTTCTCTTTTAATGACTCTAGTTTGGGTTTTCAATCTTGGGCAGTTTACTCACACACTGCCTATCCCAAGATCCTAGCCTGAACTAACGTTTCTTTTCTCAATAAAGAGTTACAGATTGTTTTTAGGTAAATTTTATGTGTACTTTTTTTTTGGCTTCGGTAGGGGAGTTGACGTATGAAATGCGATGAGACTCTGACTCAAAAAATCATGCACAAGACAATGCTTTAATTTTTTTTCAATTCAATGAAAACAAGTTGTATTATGCAGGTGAGAGTCTTTCACATATTCATATTCTTTCCATGCATCCTAGTCATTTAACACTTGCATAACCAATGGAAATATTTCCAATGCTTTCCTAACAACTACTTGAAACCAAAATAACATAGCTTTTAACCAGCTAAACAAAAGAGTGAATAAAAAATGTGGATCTTTCTTTCATAAAAAATGATTTTAAGAAAGAAAAGCAAAACTTATTTCCTAAAAAAAAAAAATTAGGACACCTATTTTGTTAGGATATTCCGACACATAGGAAATAGTTAAGTATAACTTGGTCTAGTGTAGAGTTAGGTAAAGTGTGCTTCTTTACTATGTACTTTTGTAACTTACAATCCGATGATCACGATATGTAGTGATTCGACGGTTCATTGTCTCCTCAATATTACCGACACTTGATCCGTGGCTTAACACCCGATTGGTCCATGATCTCTATTTAAAGAGCATGGAGGGTCATTTGTAGGTTAACTGTTCATAAGAGAAGCTTATGTAAAATTTCATTCTTTTATTAATAAATTGCCTGAAGTGGCCGCGTTGGCTCAGGCCGTGGACTGTTTCCCTCTTTGAGGGTTTTAACCACGTCAAAAATACTGGTGTATTGATCTGTGATCTATTTGTGAGCTGTGTCCTTTGGTGTTCTGTCTGAGGAACTTACCCTGTAAATTCCTACATGGTATCAAAGCTATTTGAGGGTCGCATCCGTTGGTGATCCAAATCTGAAGCCGATAGAACTGCATCCGACTGCTATTTACTAGATCTACTGTTTCTGACTACTTTCAGGCCGAGAGGACTGCTCTATTGTGTTAGGAGCATCTGTTCCAGTGAGGAACCCCTTGCATTTCATGCGAAAGGGTTTTTGGTAGCCCTAGCTACATCATTTTTCAGATCTGGAGGTATACAATGTTTACTTGCAGTTTTTAGTTATCTTCTCTCTGTTTATTATTTCAATTTATTTAGCTTCTTTTTTATTACCGGATCTATACCTTTCATTTCTGCATATTCTCTTTGCCCTGCGACTCTGTGTGATCTGGGCAAATCAGAAACAGAGAGGAAGGATTTTTCTCATGCGTATGCTCTTTTTCACTACGCCTTAGTGTGATCTCGGAAAATCAGAAACATTGAGGAAAATATTTAGTTTCCGGGTAAAGCTAACTTCAAGTCGTAAGGTTTGTTTTTTTTTTTGTATGTCTGTGTTGGGTTTGGTGTTTTTTATTTTGTAGGGAAATAGAGCTTTCGCAAGCAAGAACGCAACCCAAAGCTTCAGTGACTACAAAAAAAAAAAAAAAAAACAAACCCTCCTCTTTTCCAAAAATTACTAAACTTTTAGTTTAGCTCACTTGGTCCAAAGCTAATTTATGAGAGTAGAGGTCTTGAGTTCAAGTCTTATTTTTATTGAGCTAATTAGATTAAGTTTGGAAAGGAGGCAGATTTTTTTTAACATTATCATTCATTTCCACACATTCCTGCACTTCGTCGGCCTCTTCATCAACTTTTCTTCAAAAAGCCATAACTTCTTCATCCGGAAGCTATTTTCAGAGCCGTGTTTTTTGAACCAGCCTAATTTTTTGAGATCTTTCCATTAGAAAACTTAGTTTCAGCATATATAGCTTCATTTTATGCCAAAATGGAAAGTCCATGCCAAGTTATTCTTGATAGCACCAACTACTTCCAATGGTGGTCCTACATTGTGGATTTACTTAGAAGTAAAGGTCTTTACAGAATAGCCACAGGCCAAGAAACCAAACTGAAAGATGAAGATAAGACAGCTAAATGGGAAAATAGGCAAGATCAAGCACGTGGGTTGATAGGGACGTCTATTTCTCCAGATCTTAGATTCCATATTGCAGAACTTGATACTCCTAATGAAGCAATGAAACAGATTACTAAAGTTTTTGGAATAAAAAATGAACTTAGAGCCCATGAACTTGAAAATGAGTTGCTTACATTGGACCCCAATAATTTTTCTTGCATTGAAGATTTTTTTGTCCAAGTTCAAAACCCTTAGACTTCTCTTGTTAGGTGTTAAGGTTAAGAAAGAAGATAGTAACCTTATCTATTCCATTCTTACTAAGTTGGGACCTGATCCAGGTGGATATTGGTGGCCACCCGCTAATTCCACTTGGATCCCCTCTAGTGCTTCTTTCATTTTTTTCAGTTTCCTTAATTATAGCACAATTTAATATTTTTAGCAGTTTTTCGGGTCCTAAACTTCTGGAGCCATTTTGAGGCCCTAAACTACGTTTTTTGGGAAATCTACCACCAACGATTTTTCTTCCTAAAAATCGTCTTTTCCGTCATATTCCTCAGAGATCTCTTTCCAACGGGCTATCATGCGCGTCAAATGGAGATAATACAACCAATTCGCGACCCCAGGAAATTGATGTACCAACTTACCCAAAAACAAACGGGGCCCGAAATTTGGCGTTTCATCTTCTAGGGTTAGGTTTTGGAATGTGAAGGATTTTTCATTGTTTCTCAACAATAAATAGGCATTCGAGCCTCATTGTAACATAGTTCAGAGGCATGTAGCCACACATCTCTTCTCAGAGATAAGCTACCATCGCCCTAGCTGGTTTAATTCCATTTCTGGTTGTAAGCATATTTCAGTATTTCCCATTAATGAAATGAAGTATTATTTCCGCTGCATCTTTGTGTATATGGTTATCTCTGTAACTTGTTGCATTCGTATTTAAGTCTGGATCAGTGGTATCAGAGCAGTTTGCTTTTTCTCTATTTTTCTTTGCATGTCCCCAACGAGGTCGGGATATAAGGAGTCAGGGCTTGAGCTGGTCGAGCCTTTGCAAGACCAACCTCGCAAATCCTGACGGCCTGCCATGCGGATGAGAAGAAAGACGAGGGAGTAGGAGATCCTATCAAAATCTTGCTCGAAGAAGCCATCGAGTGACAACGGAACGTGATGATGGACAGCTTTGCCCAAATCCTTCAGCGGCTACCCAAAAGTGACGCATCGGCTTCCAGCAGCTACTCTGGAAACGTCACGCCCTTTAAGGTACAAGTTAATTTTGAAATCCCCATATTCGAGGGTCAGATAGACACAGATGCCGTAGATAAATGGTTAAATCTGCTATAGGGTTATTTTTCTATTCATGAATTTTCGAGTCAAGAAAAGATTGTTTTCGCTCTTCTCAAATCATCCCCCTACGTCAAGGACTGGTGGGAAACCTATTGCGAGAGATGTAAAGTTTGCTGAAAATATATCGGCCTACGAGCCTAGTTCGGCCGATTTGCCACCTCTCTCTATCTCTTCTACTTTTGAAAATATTTCTTCTTTAGATGATGAAAGCGAGGATGACAATCCTCCCCCACCTTCTCAGGATCCTCCTTTAGCTCCTCAACTTCCAAAATGGGTCCATGCTACTTAGGACGCAGCAGGTGATCTTTCCGGTGATCCTACAGATCAGTGACGTACACGTTCTCAGTTTGATATAGCCTCTTCTTTACTAGCTCAAGCTTCAGCGAATTATGATCCTGACACCTTTGCAGAAGCTTCAGGCCATCCAGATTGGGACGCAACTATGAATGAAGAATATCGTTCATTATTGGAAAATGATAGATGGGATCTTGTTCCTCTACCAAAGGGATGAAAACTTGTTAGATGCAAATGGGTTTATAGAACCAAGTATGGACTAGATGGGAAAGTTGATAAACATAAAGCTTGTCTTGTTGCTAATGGTTTTTCACAAGTTGAAGGCATTGACTATACTGAAACCTTCTCCCCTGTTGCCAAAATGAACTCTATCCACCTTATTCTTTCCCTTGCTACCTCTTTCAAATGGGAAGTCCATCAGATGGATGTTAAATCTGCCTTCTTGCATGGGGACCTGCATGAAGAAATCTATATGGAACAACCTATTGGCTTTATACAAACAGAATCTAGCCTTGTATGTTGACTTAAGAAATCCCTTTATGGTCTCAAGCAAGCTCCTCGGGCTTGGTATGCCAAAATGAATAACTTTCTTTTAGAATCTGGCTTTTCTAGGTGTCATTCTGACAATACTTTCTACACCAAGAAAGTGGGAAAGTCTCTTATCATTCTTGTTCTTTATGTTGATGATCTTATCCTCACTGGTAGTGATCCCAACCTTATCAACCATGTGAAGTCCAGCCTTAAAAATAAGTTTGAAATGACAAACTTAGGACGCTTGCATTATTTTCTTGGTCTTCAAGTCTTGCAATCCAAGGAAGGTATTTCCATTTCCCAGTCCAAGTATGCTTGTGATCTTCTACACCATTTTCACATGGAAGACTGTAAGCCAACCCCTTCTCCCTTTCAGTCTGGAGCCAAACTTTCAGTCACTTGTCCTTCCCCTGAATTTGATGCTACCTTATATCATCAACTTGTAGGCAAACTTTTGTATCTAGCCCATACTCGTCCTGACATTTCCTTTGTTGTTGGCCTTATTGCTCAATTTATGCAAAACTCACATGAAAGCCATTAGAACATAGCTAAAAGAATACTTCGTTATGTTCGAGGTACAATTTAGTTTGGGATTCATTACATTGTCAAAGCATCTCCTCTATTGGTTGGTTTCACTGATTCCAATTGGGCTGGTGACCCTGATGATTGGAAGTCTACTGCAGGTTATGTGTTCAATCTTGGTTCAGGACCTATTACATGGGCTTGCAAGAAACAAGGTGCTATTTCTCTTTCTTTAGCAGAAGCAGAGTATCGTGGTGCCGAAGAAGGTAGTAAGGAAGCCTTGTGGCTTCAACAGAGCCTGTCAGAGTTTGGCTTTCAGTAGCAGCATCCGACTACACTTTGGTGCGATAATCAAAGTGCCATTCAACTATGCAAGGATCCAGTCCAACATCAGCGTAGCAAACACATTGAACTGCACATGCACTTCATCAGAAAGCTCATTCACGACTATGTTATTGAAGTACAATATTTTTCAATCGATGATCAAGTTGCAGACATCTTCACAAAGGCCCTCACAAAGGTGAAGTTTACTAAACTTCAATTTATGGTTGGAGTTCAGGAAGTTGTCACTAAGGAGGGATAGGCTCTAGTGCCTCCTTCCTTCGCCTATTGTGTCATATTTGTAAATCCTTCAATCCTATCCCAAGTTGTTCTTAAGGGGGTATGTTAGGATATTCCGACACATAGGAAATAGTTAAGTATAACTTGGTCTAGTGTAGAGTTAGGTAAAGTGTGTTTCTTTACTATGTAATTTGTAACTTACAATCTGACGGTCACGATATGTAGTGATTCGACGGTTCATTCTCTCCTCGGTATTACCGAAACTTGATCTGTGGCTTAACACTCGATTGGTCCATGATCTCTATTTAAAGAGCATGTAGGGTCATTTGTAGGTTAACTACTCATGAGAGAAGCTTATGTAAAATTTCATTCCTTTATTAATAAATTTCCTGAAGTGGCCGAGTTGGCTCAGGCCGTGGACTGTTTCCCTCTTTGAGGGTTTTAACCATGTCAAAAATACTAGTGTATTGATCTGTGATCTGTTTGTGAGCGGTGTCCTTTGGTGTTCTGTCTGAGGAACTTACCCTAACAAAATGCAGTAATAGATCCTCTTTCAATCCATGAGCAGGCTTCCTGTCCCTTTTGATTTGTAAACACAGCTAGAAATCAAGGTTTTGGGAGAGTAACGCTCTATAACAGTGGCCACAAAGAGTTACTGGGTCCACTAATGCACCCTGTATGCAGACACAGAGCTTTATAAAGCACTGTGTAGTCTACTAACCTGTATTAATGTGTGGAAATAGCTCAAAACAAGGCTTGTCAGATCAGATTCAATGATGAATATATGTAGGCAAGATGCAAAAATATTTTGGTGGGTTAGAAAGGGAATGCAGAAGTATAGGGCGGTCTTAGAAGGAGGAGGAAACTGAGAACTGTCCAGATAAACTGGGAACTAGATGTATAGTCCCTAGTGGAGTCGCCAATTATGCTATATGATAAAATGCATGGTGTATGGAGAATGAAGATACCCTCAAAGGTCTACCTGGGACCTTCAACAGACTGTAAGATTATCTGCAACTGTCACAAAGTTACATGCATGTTCATAAACAATAACTAATTATCAAAGTAGGAGAAGTAGATTACCTCAAGCCTCCGTGTAGATTTGCTGGAGAGCACAATGCAGCTAGGTGGAAGTCCCCTGAGCCAGCTCCAGATCAAGTCTTGCACATAGAAGAGACAAGCATAATTACAACATACAACTATGATAACTAATACATGAATACATAAAATAACATATGGTTACACATAACTAAGCTACTCATGCTAAAAGGTATTAGACAAACAAATGAATGAATGATAGTACCAACACCATGGAGTAGATAGTACAACTGCAGTTCTATATTAATGTTGGAAGAGTGATTACAACCATATGTTGTATCAACCTTCCCTTACCTCTCTAGCTTCTCTCTCTCTCTCTCTTTTCTTACCAACTTCTTATGATTTGAGACAATGCTCAACAATCAAGTATGCAATCCTTTCAAATTCTCTGACCTCTATCACCATAGCCCTAGCTTTGCTTATGTAGCAATTGAGTTAGGGTTTCCAGGTTCCTCCTTGAGTTCCCTATGGTAAAAGCAATGAATTTTCCATGCTTTTCAGCTCTTTCCCATTTGCCGCCTTCATTAGGATTATAAATCCTCCAAATAGGTTGAATCTGGATGTTTCCTTGCTTTTCTTGAGTGATTTTAGGAACAAATATATAGATATTTATGAGTCAATTCATTCCTTTGACCCTTAGAACTTCACTAGGATCCACTAACGTTGTTCCCGAACTAGCAACTTGAGTTAGTTGGGTCACTAACGCATCCTTAGGCTTGCAGAGTAGCTTTATAAAGCAGGTTGTCAATGCATAGCCAATGCTAGTGTGGAAACAAGGCAGGTGATCTTGGTCTTTGCTTCAGCTATCATGTCTTTCCACTCTGAGTTGATGAGGAGGTCAATTTGCTATATAACAGTCAGATGCATGAAACTGTTTTGCATGAATGGTCACCGATTTAGTGAACTGCTTCACCCACATGCATGTTGTTCCATTTTCTAAATCATTCATTCACTATTTGCATGCACGACCATTTCCTTATGCTTACACTCAATATTTCCATGCATTCACCATCACATTTGCTTTCAGTTGCCCATCAGTGGGTCTGGGCAACCTTGGCCTAGACTTTGCCACACCAAGAAGCATTGCGCAATCATGAGGAGGAAGGCTCTATCTTCCTCTCATGAAATGCACATTTATGCCCAGGAGCTATCCTCCAGGCTTGCATTGTGCAATTCTAAGGGACAATGACTGCTTGTTATTGGGAAATCTAGTGTCCACTCGAAGCTTCTAGTTGCACTAAGATGGGTAGCTATCTTAGAAACAAACAAACCAAAACTACTTTCACTTTCCTTTATGAGAAGTAGATAAGAGGGGAACAAAGGACACCAACCTCAGTCTTGCGTTTGGTTCCTTGCTTGGTCCCTCTCCCTTCTAATAGATATTTGCTGCTCCTTCTTTGTTTACCCAGCTTCAAAGAGCACTTGTAGAATCAAAGTAGCATAATACTATTGAAGAACAAAGATCTACAATCATAAACAATATAGGACCAGATATATATTGACCACACAAATGCATATATCATCAAACATACAAGAATGTGGAGGAAAACTTGAATAGTTTTATTAATGTCAAGAATAGAAAAGAGGATTACAACCCATTGTTCTGACCCACTGTCATCCTCTCAGCATGAAAGCCCTTCTTCACCTCATGAAAAGATTAGATCACCCAACACTATGATATTGCACCAGGAAACCAACAACACTTCCTCACAAGATACAAGATTCCAGCCTCCGGATCTCTGTGATGAGGGATCCATATATAGATGATTGTAGGGGGTGAGTTAGCTTCTGGGATTTTGATTAGTGTCCTCTCTCTGATAGCTCTTGATTCCACTTGGAGATTGATGATCTCTTACTCATCCCTGGGCGAATTTAGAGAGGCAAGTGTCACAGGAGAAGTTTCTGGAAGATTCCATGATCATCCACCTTGCAAACTGTCTCTGCCATTTGTCTACTCTTGCCCATCCCACCCTACAGAAGGGATTTCTATTATGCATCACACTTTTTACTCTGAGCAGGTGAGATGCATCGCACCCTCTGCACTGGGTAGTCTGTATGGTCCAATTTTGACCAGTTTTGAGCAGTTTTCTGTGGAGAACTTCTGGGAGATGATGTAATCAGCTGACCTTGTTCCTTTAGGGTGTGAAGAAACACTTTTAGGGACTTAGAATCCCTTGGTTTATGGACATGTATGATTGGGGTTGCAGCGCCCAAAAATTTCTACAACACTGCTGGCCTAGAAAATTGTGCAATGCAGTCACTGGGCTTACACCCACTGCTAGCTAAAATTGCATATTGTGCAATTCTAGCAGCCAATAGGCCAGCCTAGATTGCACATTGTGCAAATCCAGTGACCTGCCAGCCTCCTTAGGTAGCTTAGTTTTCCTTTTGCATAGTTCTGGCAACGAGTCAGCTAGCCTCCTAGAAGAAATGTGCGATCCTTTCCTATCAATCCCCAGGTATGTTTCATGTCTTTCCTCAAGTTTAATTTGGTTTTCATTGACTGATTTCTTTCCATGCATGTCTCTTTGTCTCCAGATATAGTAGGTGTTCATCCACCTCTTTGCAGTTCAGGATCAATGGCCTCCAAGAGAGCAGTATCAAAGGACACTGGCGGAAGTGCAACTGGAGCAGCAGTGGAGTGAGTGTCCACAAGTCTACCAATCTATGTAGATACCAAGATAATTCTAGACAAAAACATTAAGCTAAAATGGCAAGAGGTCAAGGATGCATTCGCAGGCACATTTGGGGAAGACCTCAAAGACCGCCAGGTGTATGTGAACATCCACAAGTCTGGCTTGTACCAGATTGCATGCAGGTATCCCGTGTTCCCATGCACGGACATGATACATTGGATTGTCTTGCACACTGATCTTGAGGCGATGGCATTGAGTAGTGTTAGTGAGACGAATATTGCTACCTTTAAGGCAAAGGATTTTGACAAGATGTATTAGTTGTTGGAGCCCGTGACCATCATGGAGACTCCCTTCAACTTACCCAACAACAATGCCAACTCCAGAGACATTTTGAAGAAATGGGTGAAGGAGTTGGCTAAATTTAGGATGACACCCAACTAGGTCTACAAGACAAAGATACTGGAAAAGGTGTATCAATACTTGGTCATTTTTGCTTGTTGACTGTATGGCCAAGAAAGCACGGAAACCTTCCCATAGAGTTGGGTGATCACACTGGACCGGCCAGAGAGGGAAAAGCATGTAATTGGTCTGGCATGTTGGCTCATCAGCTGAAGGAATAGGTATCACAGGCTCGACATCCACCCAAAGGTATGTAAGCAGAAATCTACATGTCCACCTACATCTTGGATGCAATTTGTGCCCAACAGGAGTTCCCAGGCTTCAGGTGTCCATGGACACCGACAGAGACTGTTGTGAACACTTATTGTAAGATGTTATCTGAATGAAGCTTCATAGGAGTTATCACACGACTATCCGATCATTTTGTCACCTTGGTTTACATGATGATATTCGAACAGGATCCACCCTGCATGTTGAAGGCAGTAATGGAGGCATTGATAGACATTATTGATTGGTATGCCTCGCTGTCTAGCACCTTCATATGGATGTACAATACAGAGAATCCTTCGCATGTCCTTAGACTGAAGTTTGCCTTGGACATACTCATCATGCAGGAAGTAGCATATCACATCTCAAGAGGATTGACAGCTAGGCTACATTGGAAGAAGAAAGCACCTTGGCCCGCTCTTCCTCTGCACATTGGGTTATACAAGATTCAAAGTTTCAAGCATCCGATTTTTAAAGAAGAGTAGATGAAGAAGTATCCATTCGACCTCTAAAGTTACAATCGTATGACCCGCATTGTCTTGTGAAAGTCCTTAGACTGAAGTTTGCCTTGGACATACTCATCATGCAGGAAGTAGCATATCACATCTCGAGAGGATTGACACCTAGGCTACATTGGAAGAAGAAAGAACCTTGGCCCGCTCTTCCTCTGCACATTGGGTTATACAAGATTCAGAGTTTCAAGCATCCGATTGTTAAAGAAGAGTAGATGAAGAAGTATCCATTCGACCTCTAAAGTTACAATCCGTATGACCCGCATTGTCTTGTGAAAGATCACTGCACAAGAGTACAGTTCAACTAGATCCACGAGTCATGTCATTGGGTGGAGGAGGACCCATGGAGATATTGTTACAACTCCTCCACACTCAATGAACCAGTTAGCTTCATTGTGGAATGGTTAGTGAAGTAACATGAAGCAGCATCTTGAAGAGAACTAGAAGTAGCATCAGTAGCAGAGGTGAACATACTAGTGCGCGACAAGGGCAAGAGGAAGATTTTCAATCACATGAAGGAAGAGAAAAGCTGCAAGTTCTGAGTAGATCCACTTATGGAGAAAGAAGCTATGGCTATAGAGGCAAATAGGAAAAAATGCGACAAGAGAAATGCACAAAGGTAGAGAGAGAAACTAAGAATGGAGGAGATTGAGAAGGAGTTGCATGAGTTGAAGGAGCAACTCCAAAAGGAATAGGAGTTGCACCAATAGGAGAGGGAAGTGCGTCAGCAATAGGTACAACAAGGGATGCAACTTGTGCAGATGGATGAAACAACACCTGTACAGAAGCTGACATCAGGAAAATAGGGGGAACCATTGTAGGAGCAGGAGTTCACCCAAGAGATAGAGCGAGCACTTGAAGAAATGGATACGGATATGGAGTGACAGTAATTAGAGAAAGAAACTAACCTCACGCCTCCCCACCAAGCTCACTGCATCCAAAAGACAAGAAATTCCCAAGTGAACACGAAGATGCTAAGATCCTTAGAGATTGGCCGTAGGGAGAGATGCACAACATCTCATTTGACGAGTCTCAACATAGGGTTGTGCAATCTCGCAGAGTTTCAACTTTGGAAGATCATACATCTCCTACATAGGTTGGGGAATGAGTGATCGTGTTTGACATGCGCAAACATCTAACAACATTGGCCGATGCTACCAAAGCTTATGCCGAAGCCACTAGCTCAAGTGTTTTCTTTTTGATAGATAAGAATGAGTGAACGATGAAGGAGCTACAAATGGCCAAGCGGGGAGGAGAATTGGTTACAAAATCCAACCAAGAAGAATTGAAGAAGGAAATACTAGATGAAGTGTTGTCCCTTGACACAGTCATGTGGGCATTGCATTCCAAGTTTGGTACCATGCATAAGGAAGTTGTCAATCGCAATGGATGGTATCAACGATGTGTTAGAAGAACATGTATCTCATCGAATGTACATGCTACTTTTGATTACATGGAAACATGGATGATGAGATACAAGGGAGCCCCGCTTCACTTGCCTAAGATGATGAAGCCCAAAGCGGTCGAGCTGAAGGCACGCATCGGGAGTCAGATACGAAACTATGAATAGCTCCCACAACTCATCACTAGTCTACAGGCTTCCCATGCACGTTTATTCAAGAGTATGGATGTTGTGGTGTGTGCACATGCAATCCCATCTATTGGGACTCTCACCTAGACAAAGACAAAGGCACAGGTACGACTAGATCTTGACTCGTACCTTAATGAGTTAATGTGCATAGCCACAACCCAGACTTTCCAATCAATGTAGACATTATGCACACATATGTTGCTGGTCTAGTCACACTAAAGAAAATGATGAACATGATTTCATACGAGTTGGATAGAGGATCCCAAGCAATGTACCTAGATGCTATGGAAGCAAGAGTCAGGTTTTAGAAAGATGTCACCTTGGAGTACACGAAAACCATCGCAGACTACCGATCTTGGCATCAGTTCACTACTGTCAATCATCTCGAGGATGTCGAAGAGTTGGACTTCCCATGCTTATCTGAATCATAGTGATGTCTTGCATGGCTTGCTCAAGCCATTTTTTTCACATGGGTACATGTGCATTGCAATGTAACGTCTTATCAAGTGTAAGTTCAAGTGTCGATAGTTGGATGTAGTAATCATAGAGTAGATGAAGACTCATGAGGGTAGATGAACTGTCACAAAGGGAATGTCAAGGGTCATCCCACCCTTTGCTATAAATAGTCCCTCATAACTCATTGTAAAGGCTTTTGGTCAGCCAAGCTTCGATAGGACTATCTTAGAGAAAGTTTGGACAATATTGTAATGCGCCTTGGCTTCTCCACTACGCAGAGCTAGTATATCTATTTGGAGGAGTAGGCGGTTGTGGTTGTAATTATAGTTTTAAAAACCATTTTTAAAAACTGGTTTACTGGTCTAACCAGTCAGTTAGCAAGCCCGTCAGTCTAAACCGACCAAAAAACCTGGTTCATTAGCCCATTTCTCCTTTTTTTTGCCCTAACCAGTGTTAATCGGCTGGTTTAGGACAGAACCGACCAGTTTTGTATCAAACCGGCCGGTTTCGTCCTAAACCAGCCAGTTAGAGGCATGCCCATCGTAAAGTTAAAAAAGCGGAATTTTGACTCTGCTTTAGGGGTTTTGGAGGGAAACTAAGGGTGTTTTCCCTCCAAAAACACCCTCTCCAAGACTTTAAGAGGCCCCTGTCACTCTCATTTGTCTCACACAACTGATTTGGAGTGTTTGTGAGCTTGGAGAGTGTTGAGTTTTTGCTGAAGTAGTCATCTTGGAGTTGGAGTTGGAGCTATTTTGGAAATAGTGTGTAGCTGTCAGTGGAGTTGCCATCTTCAAGAGGAGGCTAAGGAAGCTAGTTTGGACTTCCAAGTAGTCATCATGCCTCCAAAATCTAGAGATACTGCATGGGCTCATTGTGATATGATTGATGGAAAAATGATCTGCAAATATTGCCAAAAATCCATTCAAGGAGGGGGTATTAACAGGTTCAAGCAACACTTGGCTGGGATAGGAGGCCATGTAAAGCCATGTGGAGCACCAAATGAAATAATAGGGCATATTAGGGCAGAATACCTTCATAATTTTGAGACTCAAGTCACTAAACCAATAGAGAAGTGTGTGAATGTAAAGTTTGGGAGTCAAGACCCAACCAACTGAGTTTGATCATGATGACTCATGAGAAGTTTCAAGTGATAATGTTGATCACTATTATAGTATTATCATATATGTAGACTGGAGTCTTGTAGTAGGCCACTGGCCCCATAGTTTGTAGGCTTTATTTTTGCACTCTAGAGGCCATTTAGAGCCTCATTGCTTATGTATTTTGTCGATGATATGTATTGCACTCAGTGCCATTTTGATATATTCACCTTTACATGGTATATAAATGAGCAAACTTTGCATATTTTGTCTCTATTGGCTTGGAATCATGGTTTTAAATCTTAAACATATTTCTTTTCATTAAAAAATAATTATTTAATTTATTTTTCTAAAACTAGTTCGTTTATACTGAACCAGTCCCGATTAGACCGGTTTCGGTCAGTAAACCAGTTCATTAGGTGGATCGGTCCAGTCACCAGTTACAGTTTTAAAAACATTGGTTGTAACATTGATCCAGGTCTGGGTGTGACAAAGGACCCTTCTAAGACCTTTTATTTTCATGATGTGTTAAATTTCATTTAAAAAAAAACATAAATGAATACATCTGCATACTGTAAAGAAGGGGAACATGACAATCATTAGCACATGAAAACATAAGCTGTTGATAATGGAGTTCGTCTAGAAGGGACTACGTCTTTGGGCCCCGATGTCAAGATGGTGTAGGCTACTACATTAAGTGTTGTCAATAATGATGATGTACATAAGATGTGATGTCACTATCATATAAGGAAAATGCCCTCACGTAAGAGTGGCTCCAAGATATGTTCCACTACAGGAACTCCCAGTTAAAAGGACCCCTATCAGTATGACACAAACTCATGCATGCTGATCATGAGAATCAGACCCACCAACATGGCATAAAAGGGATCTCAATGCAAACATACATGGTGATACATGAGTATCCCATCAACATACAACAAAGGGATCTCGAACAAAACATGACGAATCATGACAACAAGTACATCACACAAATGATTCTGCATCACATCGAGCAAGAATCATGAAAACAAGCAAGAAATAAGATTCCTCATCAAACATCAAAGAAGGATCAGTGCAGCACAATGCATCACAAAAATAAGTATATGAACGCATTGGATATACCTCACATCTAGGGGCCATCTAAAAAAGAGGATGTCAAACTGTTGAAGCTGTTCATACCATCGATCTCATAGCGTCGAATTGCATGGAAATGGTTGCTCACACATAAATGCTGACACCTACACTCCACTCAGAAAAGTGGCCAAAAATAGAATGAGCAAATGGAAAATCTAAATGCACCATCAGATTTGTGGTGTCGAATAGTGTAAACTCGACTGTCAAAGTTTTTAATTTTGAGAAAGTGGAAATCTAAGGCTCACAAAATCTTTTAGATTCTCCCTAGATTCCTCAAAGATTCCCTCCTCTGGGTCCTCTAAAAATTGGCTGCTCATATCAGGAAACTGACTCCGCCATTAATTCGTGTCGCCGAGAGGTGTAAGATTGACATAAAATTTGTCCAACTTGGACACTACAAAAATTTCACCCTCCTGGAAATTTTGCTCAGTCATGGTTCCACCTATAATAAATTAATTAAAAAAACATCACCTTGAATTCCGTGCTCGCTCCTGGTTCCTCCATTCTACCTGGGCACACTTATGAAATGACGGATTTATATGAATTTTTGGGTGGAGGTATCTATGAGGACCCTCATGGGTCATTAGTGTGGTTGACGGATTGTGTGGAGGTGGGTCAGGTTCAAACCTCACCCACTCCAAAATAGCACTTAACATTTTTGTTAACCGTTTTTATTTTTTATTTTTAAAAAACCCACATCATATCTGGGGGGTTGGGTCCGCATTGGTTTTCCCACCCCGTACCCTCCGCAATACATTAATTAGATGGGGGATGTTTGCATGTTAAGTGGGCCGTTGTAATACACTCATGGGGTTGCCCAGTGGGGGTCGACCCATGTGGGATGGGTGGGTTCAACCCCCATCAGCCCTGCATTTAAATGGAATATGCGATATGTATATGGAGTGCTGGGTGTGATGTGGGTGGTGGGGGTCATGGCCTGCCACCACTTTAAATATATATATATTTTTAATTCCTTGTTAAAAACAAAATTGGTCATTTTTTGGAAATTTTGAAAATTGACCATAAGAGACATTTTAATGAGGCCACAATTTTTCCTGAAAGTTGGCCATAATCTAGTGGCTGGATTTCGGCAAAATTGTGCCTTCCGTAATCTTGCCCAGTCACTTGGTCAACCCTGAAATTTTACTGCTGCTAACTTTTGCATACGAGCTCGGTTTGACAAACCATTCGCACCGTTGTGATCAGGACTATGAGATCTACACTCTAGTCCTGGTTTGAAAACATTCTGATCACTTTGATTTTTGAGCTTCCACAAGCCCTCTCTGTCCTGTGTGTCTCTCGAGCCACCTGGATCAATCCTCCCCATTGAGGAGCTTTTGGTCCTCCAAAATATTGAAAAATAAATGTAACTTCTCTGTACCTTGTCTGCATCACAAGCATCCTGAAAGGTCTCACTTCCCTCTCCTTTACCTTTGTTCTTCAAAGCCTTAAGCATGAGCCGACACCTGCAACCTCTGTAACCTATAGTACATTGTTTTGCAAATTACATTCTTGAATTCCATGACCAACTAACAAACCAAGCATCCCACATTTGCCACTAGTTTATAACACATACTCGGTGGTCAAGTTTACATCGAAATGGAAACAATACCCCAACTATGACATCAAGGCCTAAATATCATTGTTACTTCAACAAGTGATGGAAAACACTTTATCACTGCAACACATGATTTACAAAAATAAGACCAAACACTATTTTTGGTTTGACAAGTGATGGAAACACAACATCACTTTCACAGTTTATCATGCTACTCAAAATAATACCAGACATCATTGTTGTTGAACAAGTGATGGGAAACACATCATCACTTTTACATTTTAAAATGCAACAAATGATTTACAAAAGCACGACCATGAGATACTAACATATCTATAAACCATTTTTCACTTATCAAGATGAATGGGTCGCCTCCTTGTGGTGCATTTGATGGTTTAACAACTGCTTCACCTAGTTCATGCACCAACACTTTGTCTTTAAGGCACTGCTCTAGATGGAACCTCCAACAAGTGGCTCTTTGATGGCCACTTCTATCGTAATGACTGCAACACATATTCTTCCTCTAGATCTTCTTAACATGTTTCTTTTCCTAAGAGGCTCTTTCACACCTCATCGTTTTGTGTGCTTCCATTCTTTTCCAACACTTAGAAAATGTATGGCTATGTAATCCACAAAAGGTACATTTCTTTCGATTCCATGGTTCACGTTCATCTCTGACAACATGATTATAATCGAAATGAACATTTGAATGTCAAGAGTGGTTATACCTTTCCTTGCCATCTCTAGTGTAATTATGACAATGAGAGATGGCCTCAACTCTTTCCTAGCAATGGAAACTGCCATGGGATGATGGGGATGTGTTCCCATTATTCCATTTCCTCGATGATTTCGACAATGTCTCGGAAGCATATGACACCTTCGAGCATTCTCCCTCGGTGTATCTCAAGCCTGCAAATTGAGGTCTCTGCACAACTTCCAATGGTTGAGTTATGCTTTGGTTATTAATACCAAGTTCTTTTTCCTCCTTGTGCCTTGTCCTAGTAAGGAGCCTCATGTTTGTCCCTGTAATTGGGATCTCCAAGTCTCCAACATAAATCATACTATGTGAAGATGAAACATAAAGGAAATCAACATCTTTTACCTCCTCTGTCATTTTGGAAAGAATTGATGAGGGCTTCTCATCATCTGTT
>APFE030763045.1:65779-114568 GCA_000404065.3 Pinus taeda | reverse complement strand
AGTAATATAAAAATAAATATTGTATCTCAAATTTAATATATATAGATGATGATGACAATGATGATAGTTAACGTCCACTGAAACTAAACTTTGGTCTATCAGACTTAAAGAAACAAATTATTTAGTTTGATTTAAGATTTTATTCCTACGTTTAAAGAGCTTGGAGAGAAGCCTCACCAGCTCACTGTAATTTTGACATCGTAAAAGGCTAGAAAAATGAGTATTACGACAAAGAATATGAAATGGAGATCTAATGTGGTTGTATACCGGACACTTAAAAAAAAAAAAAGTAATTTTCATCTTTGATTTCTAAATATAGATATAATATTTATATTAATAATATAAATTATTCCCTTTTAAATTTTTATATTGAATTTATTTTAAATTTTCCATTAAACATACATTACATACCATAAACAATCACTTACAAGTTCTCATTAAAATACCAATTACACATCAACAATAATAGGGAAAAAATAATGGGTTCTATAATTCTTAAAGTGTAAAGTAATCTCATTATGATTATATAAAAATTTTAGAGATGATGTATAACAAATTATATTTATTTTTTAAATGTTTTTTTATTTTTTAATTACTCAATCAAATATATTTAATTATTTAAAATAATAATAAAGCAAAATATTTATATATATATAATGATATCATAAGCTTTTTTGTTTATATAAATATTATATATTTGTTTTATATATTATTATATATATATATATATATTAAATTAATTTAATTTTATTATAAAGTTTTATTGTTATTTGTGATGTATTGGTAAGGAGTTTGAATATCCGTATTACTTTAATAAATTTATTGTGTTTTGTTTTTTCCTAGTTTATGTTGATTTAGTTACTAGTGACTTACTCAGATGGATAAGGTATATATATTTAATTTTAATATTAATAAAAGGCTATTAATTTAGTATATATTAGTGTTTGGGATTTAATTGTTTTAATTAAGTTGTTTATTTATGACCATTTTCATGAGAGTTCGTTGTAATTGGCTAATTTCTCATGATTTTTAAATAGTGGACTTAGCACTCATTGCATTGGCTGATGCTTAGAGGGTGAAGAAGTGGGATTGAAACTAGTGAAATGAATCACATAGCGTGAATATTTATATTATGGATATCGATGAAGAGTAAGAGAGAAATGGTGATGTAAAGGATGGATCTAAGGTTTTTTCGTAATGGGTCATGTAATTTCGCTTTTGGTAAGGTAGCTTTGGTTTTTTATATGGTTCTAAATTCCATATTTTGCAAGATGATAAAATGAATAGATTAATTATGGGAAATGGTAGTCAGAGCTAAAATTATAATCACTCTTTTGTAAAGATGGTTTTTCACTTTGATTTTTGACAACTTTGTAGAGAAGGAGGTGATATATTATAATATTTTTTACATTTACAAGTCTTAGTCTTGGTATGACTTATTTGATTCAAATAGGTTTGTTAAGGAGAAGCTTCTCTCATGGGCCCATACTCCTAGAACACCACTTCATCTCCA
The DNA here is from genome assembly GCA_000404065.3 of Pinus taeda. Classification (NCBI taxonomy): domain Eukaryota; kingdom Viridiplantae; phylum Streptophyta; class Pinopsida; order Pinales; family Pinaceae; genus Pinus; species Pinus taeda. The sequence goes on along the minus strand of APFE030763045.1, from coordinate 113,055 downwards.
GCATTAAAAAAATATCTATATTGGTGAATGATAACTTGGGTTCCTTCTAATGTGCATCTTAGGAAAACCTACATAAGAGTTGTACCCCTCACATTCTAGTTTTGACTATTATTAATGGGGACCTTTTAGAGGCATTAATATTTGAATGGTGTGGAGATAAATGGAATTAAATTCTTGATTATGAGAACATATCCTTTCACTATTATTATTTCCATGTTGAAGAGCACTTATTTAGAGATTGCATACTCATGTCCTAGGCTCAACTCAAACATTCTAGGGTTGGACTTAATCATGGTTCCTTGGATGGGAAGGGGATGAAATCTCTTTCCTGGAGTGACATTTGAAGGCTTTAGGGGTTATTATTCCAAAATTATTGAAAATTAGGTCACAATCCCAGTAGGTAAGGTCATTACTCAAGCTAATTTGTTGGATTCTAAGTTATCGACATTTTTCTCATTCAATAGTTTCTTATGTGTGGATCACAATGCTTTAAATTTAGGAGGTGTTCCATCATCACATTATGTGATATCAAAGGATGTATATTGTTAGGGTACATGCAGAGGTAGCTTAGTCACTAATGGAGGATATTTTTGTATTCAAGACTGTAATGATAGAGCACTTGATGGGCATTATAGTAATTTTGGAGGAGGGTGCTCATGATGGTTTTGGTATTTTGAGATTACCTTATCAACGTATTGTTCTAGGACTAAATGTGGTGGAGGAGGATTTTAAGACTAGGGACTCATCATATGTGATTTAGACTTATACAAGAACACAACAAAATACATATATACACACAAACACATAAATGCAACATAAATAAAAATTCATTTCATTAATATCAAAGAACCGAAATATGCTTACATACAAAAATGGAAATAAACTAGCTTGGGCAATGGTAGCTTATCTCTAAGAAGAGATGTGGTGGCTACATGGCTCTAAATTGTGTTCTAATCAAGCTCAAAGGTTTATTCATTATTCAGAAATAATGGAAAACCCTAAACATCCAAAAACCTGAACCTAGGAGATGAAGCGCCAAAACTGTGGGTCCCGCTGGGTAAAAATTAACATTAACTTCCCAGGATCATAACTTTGGCATATGACCTCCATTTGGTTATCATAATACATTGTTTTGAAGATCGCAGAGAGGAGGCTAAAAAAAATCTTGATCTCTAATTGGGGACTTTTCTAGTCTCTATGTTTTCCCTAAAAACATATTTTAGTCCCTCAAAATGGCTCCGGAAGTTTAGGACCTGAAAAACTGTCAAAAATAGTAAATTGTGTGACAATTAAGGAAAATGAAAAGAAACAATAGTGGGGGTCCAAGTGGAATAGGCAGTTGTTGGGCGTGGAATCCCCCCCAAGGCATGTTTTTGGGCTTAAAGCCCAAGTTTTGACCAAGTCCATTGTAAAGAGTTCGCGATTTCTGGGCGTGAAGTGAAGTCATAATAGAGTCACGGGGTTGTCTTCCCTTGTTTTTGTAATGTAATGTCGGTTTGAAAGATCTACCCATGGTCTACGGACCATGGGATTATATAAATAGAGCGAGGCTCTAAGTCTAGAAAACAGTTAATCTGATCTAAGCATAATGAGTCTAAGGAAGTGATTGAGTCGAAGTGTAAGTTGTGTCTTTGGGTTCTAGAGTAGTAGAAGGCTCTGCGGCTGAGTGCGTAGAGGCCTAGTAGTCCGCAGCTGAGTGCGTGGACCCTTGCAACTGAGTTCACAGGGCGAGTCGAGTCTGTAACCGAGGGAAGAAATAATAAGTGAGAAGTTATACCTTATTTCTGTTTATCTTTTCCCGTTTTATGTATTATTGGGTATGAATTGCATGTTTACTATTTATTTACTGTGTGAACTTATATGAATGTGCTGTATAAATAAATATAACATAAGACATCCATTTACACAAAGATAACTAACTAGTTTAAGAAGATAAGTAAGATCTCGAGTGTGACTTATGGAAAAAGTGCATAGCATTGCTCTAGTGTGAGGAAGCCCCACAACCCCTGGTTAGGGTTGCGCAAAGGTGAATATATCAGGGCGCGAAGGCTAGGGAAGCGTGGGAAGTAACCTACATGCAGGGACTAACAGTTGGACCTAATCAACCCCTCAAACATCTCAAGGGTGTAGAAACCTGGTTCCAACACCCCCACATACTACTTCGGGTGAGACCTCAGTTCGCACTCTGCGGACTATTGCCGAAAGGGCCAGTGGTACAGGGATTTGTTTGGCTAATTAACTTTGAACTTGGGTCAGGCCCCAACAAGCCAACAAATGGTTCTGTTATCTGGACTGGGATCTGCATAGAGATGTCTGATGTGGTATCGCTGGAATCCAACTAAGAAAGGAACTGAATATTGGTTGGATAGGAAGATTCACGAGTTTGGAAATCTGCGACTATCAAAAGAAGAGTGGTTAGGTTGCTACTTATACAAAGAGATCCATGAAATTTTATTCACATGCTTCCCTACTGAGCTATATGAGAGGATTGCAAAGTTAGCAGATAACCAAGGAAGGTGCAAGCTCGATAGACCTATTGTGTGGACTCTAGAATTGGTGTGTAGCTTGGAAGCATCGGAGGATAAGATCACATGTACTGTTGATCACTGGCTCGATTGAATTATAGGAGGATTCATCACTGATTTTGGGGTAGATACTTCAGTCAGCTATAGCGAAGCAGAGAGACGCTTCCTCAAAGGACCGCAAGGTAAGTACGTTAAGTCTTTGAACACTTAGATTAAAATGATACTGTGTGAAAAATGGGTCATGCGAATAAATTGATGTTTGGGGCTACACGAAGTGGGAGAATCTACAGAAATGAAGGTAGTTCAGAACTAGAAACTAGCCCCTTGATTTCACCTCCGTGAGGGGATGAGGAAGAACTTGTGAAGGTCTCACCAAGAAGTGCGATCAATTTGGTAAGGCAAATGATTCCGCACATACCACCCCCAACCACAACACTGCCAGTTTCACCATCTTCACCCCCATCTTTGCCCATACTACCTCCGCCACCACTCTGAGTTAATATGGCGAGCGCAATAGAGTTGTCGGTGTTCAAGGGAGTAGGAAATGAAGATCCAGACCAATTTTGTTTGTGATAAAAGTAGTGTGGGAAGCGCAAGGAGTCACATATGAAAATATAAAGAAAATGACATTGGTTAGCGCTCTGCAGGATCGCGCACTGACCTGGTACATTAAGAATTCTAATGACAATCTGAATGCAGGGATCGTAGACATCAAAACTATGCTAAACAGAGTATTTAGCAGGCCGAAATCAGAGGCACAGTCGATCATTGGGTTCAAGGAGATCATGATGCTACCAGCCGAGACCCCTTGGGAGCTGGATTAGAGACTGAAGTGCACAATTCATGAAGCTAACATGATGTTGATAGATGGACAACACTGTGAATGGTTTGTAGCATCGTTAACGCCTCATCTAAGGAACGTGTTATCACAACAAAGGCTAACAACTCAGGCCAAGGCCTTGGAGATCACGATGAGATTGCAAGAGATCCTGATACAGGATCCCAACCTAGGAGTTCAACATATTCACGCGTAGTTTAAAAACTTGTGCCTTGAGATGCAGAGTCTGAAAAAAGACAGGACAACTCACCCAGAAGTGCACAACAAGGTATGGTGCGTAAAGTGCAAGTGTCAGGGATATGACAAGGACCACTACCCGGTGTTCATGAATTACCTCATGGGAGGAGGACCAATGCCATTGAAACCAAAGGCATAAGCAGGACCCAACACGACACCTACATTGTGGTGCGTGATTTGTCAAATAGGAGGAAAGCATGCTAGGGACAATTGCCATCTGTTGTGGAAGTACACACAGAATTCACAACAGTTGTTCTGTAATTTATGTAGATCAGTGGGACATGATGAGTGCACATGTAGAAGTTATGAGCTGATGATAGATAGGACTCCTACCTATAGAGTTCAGGCTAAAACACAGCTCATTGACCAAAGCACAGGGATGGCAATAACCGAATTTCATGGGCGCGAACGAGGCAGAGGTGGAGGAGGACCTGAAAGAGGTCGTAGACAGTTGATATGTTACAATTGCGGAGGGCTAGGACATTATGCCCATGATTGTATGAATCCAATGCGTCCATCATACTTGTATTGTACATCGTCTGATCATGAGACAGAGGATTGTCCCACACTAATAGCGATGTTGCGTGATAAAGGAGCTCTCCAACATCCCCCGACTTAGAACCTACAAATCACGAGGTCTAAGCCGCGCGCGGAAGAACCTAATGTGAATATTGTGCTCCGAAGTGGAATTATGACAGTGGATGACAAAGGCAAGTAGCCTGAAGATATTACTTGGGTTTGCAAGGCTCCGATGAAAGAACTAGAGTTTGATTTGGAGTGCACTAAGGAAACCTTCATGGGAGCTATGAAGAGCTTCGCTCATGCCTCCACTTCAAGAAGCAAAGACAGAACGAAGCCAGAAATGGACCCATCAATGCTCACAACATTCCTGGAAACATGCATGAAGCTGTTGCGTGACAGTAAGGTTGTAAAGGGACGGTAGGAACTTATAAGTAGATGTGCTGGGACCATGCTAGGAGAACCGCGCGTAGTCCAGAAGATCGGAAATCATGCGACGAGGATGGGAATGGAGATGAGATTGACCACGTAGATTGGAGAATATAAGATGGACCAAGTGATTCTGGACCTAGGATCTGACATGAATGTTCTGTCGAAGCAGACATGGGAGTGTATGGGAAGGCCTATGCTGCAATGGTCTCCTATCTAGCTACGAATGGAAAACCACCAAAAGATCCTACCTATGGGAAGATTTCAAGGAATCATAGTGGATATCGAAGGAGCAAGTACGCTAGCATATTTCAAGGTGATAGAGATTGTTGATGATAACAATCCCTACCCTGCCCTATTAGGGATAGATTGGGTCACTGATATGAATGGGGTGATAAATCTGAAGAAGCGCAAGATGATTTTTGAAAAAATGTCTCTACGCATAGTTGTACCTTTGGACCCTACAGAAGGACCACGCTACACAGAGTTAGTGCGCGACTGTGAAAGTGATGACGACTTGGACTGCATCTACAAGATAACTACATGAGAGAAGGACTGGGTAAATCCCACTGTGGATGGACGAATGTAGGAGAATGATGCACATATGATTTGGGAAGACTCATATGCGATTAACAGAAAAAATTTCTAGAAAAAAAGGTATATATGCCCACCTGTCCAGATGGATACAAGCATATGGTACGAAACCTACGTAGATGCACGCAGCCTTCGTGTTAGGGGACACGGTCAGTAAGCAGGTGCGGGCAAGGCAATGGCATGAATGACCCCTTCAGTTGGAACCACGAAGTATGCAAAGACCAAGTGCACAGAAGGTTATCCATGTAGAAGCCTTTAACGAAGTATGCGAAGCACTGAACATGGTGCACAATACGCAGCAGACTGATTGGGACCTGCACATTCTAGTGGTTCTATGGGATTATAGAACCATGTGTAAAAAACTGATGGAGTAGGTGCCTACAAGGCTCGAGTATGGAGCAGACGCCGTAATCCCCATAGAGTATAAAATTCCTAGTCTACGCATATCAACACTGGTAGATACAACGATTCAAAGAACCTTGGAAGAATGGATCGCATAGCTGAACGAAGCAGAACACTTGGGACCTGACGAAGAAATCCAACAGGGTGACCTTAGGCTCTAAGAACTTATGAAAGAAAGGGTGCAATTAAGGGAGAAAAGTTCTCTGGTAGAAGTGGAATTCGAGAAGCTTGAGGACGAGATAAAGGTAGATTTTCTCAATAAGAAGACGAGGGTGATAAAATAGGGTGTGCACGATTACCTTGACGAATTTCGGGACTACCTTCAAGACTTGATCAACCGGATGCCTTGGATTAGATCGCATATTACTTAATGGATCAACCATGGTGGTGTGCTGTAGATGATAAAGTACGCAATGCAGCTAGTAACAATAAAAGGTGGGTATTTTCTAGGAAAAGTGATGGATGACCGGATGAAACCCTATACAGGAGGCACGACCACCTGACTAGCCATGGGAAGTACAATCTTAGCACTCCAGGCAGCTAAAAGGAGGCACGGGACTACAAATTACTTTTCTGGGAAGCTGTGCGATGTTGGAGCTGTGTGTAGGAGTAAAGTGTCACAAGGTCTGCAACTGCACAAGGGGGGTTGTGCTGCCATGCAGGTTGGCCAGAAAGTGACCATTGGAGTCACTATTCATGATGTGATTCTTGACTTGAGACCAAATGGAGTGGGTGGTAGGCATTTAAGACACGCTTTATGGGCAAGATTTGGGAAAATCTGCTGCTAAGGGAGCATTAATGAACCGGATTTGGGGGGAACGGTCGAATTCAAATTCAAAAGATGTTATAAATTACAAAGGGCTGCCCAACAAACAACATTTGGTCATTTGAAAATTGAGCTGTCATATGCCCCACATATTCTGATCCAAGACCTGCTTTCCCTATGCAGAGCATTGATTGAGCCCCTGATTAAGCAACTGACAAATTTCTAGACGAGCAAGATGGAAGCATCTAAGGAAGCTAGGGAAATTGCAGAAATGACCGCCGAAGAGGCTGCGTAGGCCCTGACTATGGAAGATGCCCCTAAAGGCATTGGGATTGTGGCAGAAATACCTAAATAACCATGCACGCCAAGGCCGAAGAAGGACCAATAGCTAATGATTCTGGTGTGTGTGTCCCCACAAAACCCACTATGCACTAGATTAATGATGGAGGAGAAAGGGAAAGCAGTTAACTTGGAAATCGACGAGGAGGAGGAAGACCTGGAGGACCTCATAACTGAAGAAGATAAGGATGAGGGCATAGAAGTAGAAACTGAGGTTGCACACCCTCCAACCAAGTTTCTAGTGTATATCCCTCTATGGAAGGTGAAGGTGAAAGTACCCAAGGATCTCAATGAGAGAAAGAGCTCTCTCCAGACTTCGCTCCTCCCGGACGACATCATCTTTGAGGGCACGCACCTGGGATGGGTGTCAAACTTGAAATTTGAAGATTGGGATCTCGCTAACAAAGAGAAGTTCCCTCATCTAGAGACCATGCATCTCATGAAGCCCAAGTAGAAAAGCGCGGCGGGGGTTATCAAATTGGAGCCATGAAAGTGGTTACACAGAGTGGAAAAGGCAAGACTACTAAACCTTCTCTAGGTGCCGCATTTCCATTGCGCCCTAGTGATGATCTTTGTCATCAAGTGCTGGCTCGACCTGCTACATGGTGGGTGTTTGTGGCTGGAGGAGTTCATCCCCATCACGGACCACTTAATCCATCACATTACCCAACTTCTGTGCAAAGGAGAGGACCCCACAGACATCTCGGAGGGGAAGAGTAGCGATCTGGCCATCACAGAGGCCATGAAGAAGAAATACAAGCTGGAAAAGAAGAAAAGGGGTTATGACATATCCAACATCAACAACAAAGCAGTGAAAGTGGTGACTCAGATACTAGCGAGTAAAGTTATGTGCAAGTCCCACACAGACGAGGTACCCGCGTCGGTGGTATCATTTGCTGAGCAGTGCGTGGAGGGGGTGCAGTTTAACTGGTCCAAGTTCTTACGTAAAGAGTTCTTGGAAAATTGCGGCGAGGCCCAGGAATAAGGAAAAACGTTCCACTATGCATGGCTTCTGCTATCCATAGTGTTGGTGTTAGGGGAACTGCAGGAGGATAGCCAGTTCCTCGCAATTGATAGGGATCTACTAGAGGCTGTGAAGTACGCTTATTTGTGGGCCATGAAAGACGTGAACCAGATCCGTGATAGCAAGATATTTTGGGTCTTCATGGAGATGAACATCAAAATGGGGAATAACCATAAGCCGCGGTTAGCACCCACTATCTACAACAGCCTGCAAAGTTTTGCAAAATTTAAAGAGGACTTCCACAACATATATATCAGAGTACACAAAGACCCAGCCAAGAAATGGAGTGACCTACCCTTCATAGCCACAGATGATGTACTGGAGACATGGCCGCCGGATTGGTGCACCCCAAACATCGTGGCAGTAGAGAAGTTTGCTGCGCAGTCGAAGAAAGAGGAGGCCAAACTGCACATGGTGCACTTGGTAGAGAAGAAAAACCAGGAATCCGCGACAGAAAAAGTGAAAGAGGTGTGGGACGTTGTGTAGACAACAAAAAAACAGAAAAAAGCCGCAGCAGCAGCAACATACGAGGCAGCCAAAAATTCACCTTCGCATGGGCAGCAGAAAGACATGGAGACAGAGGAAGAAGAGGGCAACGTGGACCCGCAAACAACATCAAAATTACAGAAGCGTTAGCGCCCGAGTGAGCGGATGGGCCGCACAAAAAGGTGCAAGCATCAAAGTTGTTGATCAACCCAATCACCCTTATTGGGGGTGATCTACATGACATAGGTGAAATAGTGTGCAACATCATCACTAAGGCCCTCCAAAACTTTATGGAGGAGAATCAGATTGTGTTGGGGGCCCTTGGAGCATAGATTCAGGAGTTGCAGGTGCACACTCCTCAGGCTGGTACACTTTTGACTAGCCTCACAGTAGGCACAACAGCAACCGAGAAAATGCTACGCGCTCGGATAACCAACACCATAGTGTTGCCAGAGGGGGCACTGGTTACAACAAATGAGGCCGATAGGCCTATAGTTAGTGCACTAAAAGGGATAGGGATCAACATGGCTGTGCTCCCATGGGAGATGCTCTATATGCTACAGGATGGGATTATTACAGAACTGTGGGCTAGGGAGAGACGTGCATTGTGAGTGCTGAGTGAGGAAAAGATCAACATGAGGTAGTTGATCTTGCAGTGTGATGAAGTGGTGTCGAAGAATAGGCAGATGGTATAGGTATTGGAAGCAGCAGGGGTGCGCGAAGTGCGAGAAGAAATGACCAAGTTTTAGCTGGAACTAAACCTTCAGATAACAGAGCTGCGGTTGAAGGCACAGTCGTCCACCCCTCGAGAAGTAAGAGAATAGCGTGCTAATGCTATTACATCGGGGATGGAGGAGATTAGCAGTGTAGTAAGGGACTGCACCAAAATGATGGAGGAGTCATTTTAGGTCCTCACTAATCCATAGGAGGACCCTAACTTCCAATGCTTAGAGACAGAGGCATGTAAGCTCCAGCATCAGTACGAAAGCATCAAAGGGACCGCGCAGACAGTGGCCCTCACTCAGAGGCTCGCGCGAATGAAACAGGCCAAAGTGTTGAAAGATCAAGTGGATGCTGCATGACACCAAGAGGCCATTTTGAAGGCCTGCATTCAACCTTGGATTGACGAGACCTTCATCATTACAACAAAAATTGAAGGCAAGATCGTGCAAATGTAGGGGACAGAGGGACAGATGCCAGGTAGTAGTTTCAACACTCCGATCTCGGAACAACGGGTACAGGAGATTCAACAGGAAGTGGCTCAATGCGCTACCTACCTTACAGTGGTTCAAGCAGAGTTGGAGGGACTCCATGCGAAGATCTCCCCACCGACAGAGTGACTCGAGGATGAGTCACAATGTTTGTGTAGGGGGCTCATTAGGTGTGGAATATCCCCCCCCCCTCCCCCCCCCCCCCCCCCGCAGGGCATGTTTTGGGGCTTAAAGCCCAAGTTTTGACCAAGTCCATTGTAAAGACTGCGATTTGTGGGCATGGAGTGAAGTCATAATAGAGTCATAGGTTGTCTGCCATTGTTTTTGTAATGTAATGTATCTACCTATGGTCTACAGACCATGGGATTGTATAAATAGAGTGAGGCTCTAAGTGTAGAAAATAGTTAATCTAATCTAAGCATGATGAGTCTAAGGAATTGATTGAGTTGAAGTGTAAGTTGTGTCTTTGGGTCATAGAGTAGGAGAAGGCTTTGTAGCTGAGTGCGCAGAGGCCTAGTAGTTTGCAGCTGAGTGTGCGGACCCTTGTAGCTGAGTGCGTAGGGTAGGTCGAGTCTGTAACTGAGGGAAGAATTAATAAAAGAGAGGTTATACCTTATTTATGTGTATCTTTTCCTGCTTTATGTTTTATTGGGTATGAATTACAATTTTACCGTCTATTTTCTCCGCGAACTCATATGGATGTGTTGTATAAATAAATATAACATAAGGCATCCATTTACGTGAAGATAAATAACTGGTGTAAGAAGATAAGTAAGATCTCCAGTGTGACTTAGGGAAATAGTGCAGAGCGTTGCTCTAGTGCATGGAAGCACCACAACCCATGCTTAGGGTTGCACACAGGTGAATATATCAGGGCGTGAAGGCCAGGGAAGTATGTGAAGTAATCTACACGCAGGGACTAACAGTTGGACCGAATCAACCCCTAATACATCTCAAGGGTGCAGAAACCTAGTTCTAACACCTCCCCATACTACTTCGGGTGAGACCTCAGTTAGCGCTCCATAGACTGTTGCCGAAATGGCTAGTAGTACAGGGATTTGTTTGGCTAATTAACTCCGAACTTGGGTTAGGCCCCAACAAGCCAACAACGGTGGCCAACAATATCCGCCTGGACCAATATCAGTGCATAGTGGTGGGGTTCAATGAATTTGTTTTTAGGTAGGAAGTGTTTTTTCGTGATCATGTAGGTTTATTGGTTATTTATTGAAATATGTCAATCTCTCTTTACATCCATCCTTAGTAAATAATATTAATCATAAGTAGAGAATTTAGTTCTTTAGGTCCTTTGAATTATGTTATTGAATTAAAGGAAATCTTGTGATCTAATCTATTGGATGATTGTCCTTCAGAGAAAAAGGTGAATTCCTCATCCTTTGGTAGAGTCTCTAGACAATGTTTCTTTGGAGTAATTATGACAACTGTTAAACACTATCCATGACTTTTCTCTAGTCCCTTTTATCGATTTTTGGGTGATGTTTCGAAAATTTTAGGAAGGTGGATATTCTAAAAGTGTTGGTGATTGTTTGCGTGCTATTTGGTTTAGTAAACCTCTTTCTTTCTCTTCTAATGGGTGTATCTCTTTTGGATTTACTTTCCTATTTAATGGGACACTTCAAGTAATCTAAGTAAATATCTGAGATCAAAATTGGAGATTATCTCTTTTTTGGATTTAATGCCCTATTTGATATATACTTCAAGTAAACTACGTAAATTATATCTCCAATCAAAGTTGGAGATGCATCAATTTTAGAATCTTTTGTAATGGCTACAACCACCCTCAAAAAATTTTCCTTGGCTTCGATTTGGAGCCTCCCTACCAACCATCCTCGACAACATGTCTTGCACTATCAAGTACATGAGCTTCAATGGATTTCTAGTAGCTTTCCACCTGTGCATGATAGCTTTGATTCACTCCCCTCACAGGCTACTACTCTGGACTTGGTCTAGTTGTTGGACGAGTAGCTCCCTCAAGAAATTGCACAATTCTAGAGAGGAACTAACCTTCCCTCCAGAAATTGCACAAATTTGACTAGAAGCCTGCTGGGCTTAGAAACTGTGTTATCCTATCAAATAGGCTTCCCAGTTAAAATTTCACAATCTGGCTCAACAGTGCTGATCAACCCAGAAATTGCACAATTTTGGGCAATAGTCAGTTGCTCCTCCCAGAAATTACACAATTCTTAGCACAATCAGCTGCTCCTCCTAGAAATTGTGCAATCCCTCCAGGAAGCCATCCTAGGTTCCTCCTAGAAACTATGAAAAGTTTCCCCTTAGTTAAGGAGGTTGTTGCATGTGCCCTCAGGTTAACCAGTTCCACCCAGCACCAAGAAAACTTGACTTGCATGCATGGGATGATTTTCCTAAAATAGTAAAAAGAAACATGCAAAAAACATCCCTATCTTTTAGGGAGCTATTTCTAGCAGCTGGAGGTTACATGCAAAGATCATTTTAGAAACTCTCCTCCAAGTGTCGTTTTTTCCTAGATTTGTATCATGTGCATCGTGAGCCTCAAAATTATTTATTTGATGCTTCAGAGCTCATTCTTCACATCGATCCTGGAGCTATGACATCCCATAGCACATCTAGAAGCCTTCGACACATCTAGTTGAGCTATTTCCTGGTAAGCCCACTTAACTTGTCTTTTGCAATATTTCTCTCACTTTTTCTGTTTCGGCTTCTGTGAGTATTTTTAGCTTGATTTTTGTGAATGCTTGTTGTCTTTTACATCCATATTAGCTTGTACAAGCATTGTTTCAGTTTTCATTAGCATCTCACTATTGTCGCATGCATGACACTGTTTTGCATGAATGGTCGCCGATTCGACAACTCATCTCACACACATGCATGTTCTTCCATTTTCTGAATCTTGCATTCACTATTTGCATGCATGATCATTCACCTCTTCTTACACTCAATATCACCATGCATTCACATCTTCATTTTCTTTCAGTTTCCCGTCGGCAGGTCTGGGAAACCTTGGCCCCGACTTTGCCTCACCAAGACAACATTGCATAGTTCTGAGAGGGAAGGCTTTGCCTTCCTCCCAGAAAATGTGCAATTATGGCCAGTTATTTTCCTCCAGTATTTCCTTGTGCAATTTTGAGAGGCAATGACTACTGGCCCAGAAAATTGCACAATGCAGTGCCTAGGTCTGCAACACTTTCCAGCTGAAATTGCACATTGTGCAATTCCAACACTCAGCAGGTCAGTCTGGATTGCACATTGTGCAATTCCAGCAGTCAACCAACCTCTCAATAGTTTAGACTGCCTTTTGTGCATTTTCAACAATGAATCTCCTAGCCTCCTAGTGAAAATTGCGCAATCCTTGTCAGTCAATCCCCAGGTATGTAGCATGTCATGCCTTAAGTTTGGTTTGGTTTTAACTTACATATTTCTTGCCATACATGTCGCCCTATCTCCATATAATAACAGGTGTTCATCCTTCTCTCAACAGTTCATGATCAATGTCCTCCAAGGGAGCAAGATCAAAGGACATCGATGGAAGCGCAACTGGAGCAATAGTTGAGCGAGTGTCTACAAGTTTGCCGATTTATGAAGAGACCAAGTTGATTATAGACCAAGTTGAAATGGAAAGAGGTCAATGATGCATTCTCAAGCACATTTTGGGAATATCTCGAAGACCATCTATGTGTACATTCACAAGTCCGACTTGTGTCGGATTGCATGCAGGTATCCCATGTTCCCATGCGGGGACATGATACATTGGATTGTCTGGCACACCGATCCCAAGACGATGACATTGAGCAATGTTTGTGGGACAGAGATTTCTACCTTAAGGGCACAAGATTATAATCAAATGTATCATTTGTCGAAGCCAATGATCACCATGGAAACACCCTTCAACATACCCAACAACAATGCCAATTCCATGGATATCTTGAAGAATTGGTAAAGGAGTCAGCCAAATTCAGGATGACACCCAACCAAATTTACAAGACGAATATACTGTGGAATGCATATCAATAATTGGTCATCTTTTCATGCACCATGTATGGCCAAGAGAGTGTAGAGACCTTCCCGTAGAGTTGGGTGATCACGTTGGACCAACTGGTTAGTGAAGGAAAAGCATGCAGCTGGTCTAACATGTTGGCTCATATGGTGAAGGAACATGTCACGGGAGCTCGACAAATACCCAAAGGTCAACAAGAATAAATCTATATGTCCGTCTACATCTTCGATGCAATCTTTGCCTGTCAAGAGTTCCCGGGCATGAAGTGGGCATGGAGATTGACGAAAACCTCTATCAATACTTATTGTAAACTATTTTCTTAATGCAACTTCAGAAGATTTATCACACAGTTGTTAGATCATTTTTCCAGCCAGGTGTACAAGATGATATTTGAGTAGGATCCACCTTGCATGTCGAAGGAAACAATGGAGGCACTGATTGATATAGTGGATTGTTATGCCTCACTGTCTGACAACTTCATACAGATGTACAACGCAGAGAATCCTCGCATGTTTTGCCAAAGTTTTCCATCGACAATCTCATCATGCAAGAAGTATCATACCACATCTCGACAGGACTGTTAGCTAGGCTACACAAGAAGAAGAAGGCACCTTGTCCCACTCTTTCGTTGTGGATCAGGTTGTATGAAATACAGAACCTCAAGCATGCGGATGTCGAAACAAAGGATATCAATAAATATCCTTTCAACGTCCAAAGCTTCAATCCGTATGACCCACACTGTATTGTGAAACAACATCAAGGAGAGTAGAATGAAACAACATCAAGGAGAGTACTAGCAGCCACAACAACGGAGGTAAACATATTGACATGTGACAAAGGCAAGAGAAAGACTGTCGATAATGTAGAGGTGGAACACAGCTGCAAGTTCAGAGCATACCTACTTATTAAAAGGTAGCTTTGGCAATAAAGGCAAAGAGGTAATGGTGTGGTAGGAGGACCATGCAAAGGCATAGAGGAAAACAAAGGATAGAGGAAACAATGAATGAGTTGCATGAGTTGAAGGAGCAACTCAGGAAGGAATAAGAGTTGCACAGATAGGAGAGGGAAGCACAGTAGGAACAAGTACAACAGGGGGCACAATATGTACAGATAGATGAAACTGTGCCCGTACAAGTAGTAAACTCATTCGAACAGCTAGCACCAAGTAGATAGGGTGAGCAGTCATTAGAGCAGGACTTCGCTCGTGATATTGAACAAGCACTTGAGCATATCGATACAGATATGGAGCAGCAAGATTTAGAGCAAGACATCGACCTCATGCCTTACCACCAAGAGGTGAACTTACCAGCTTCACCGGATCGAGAAGCAGAGAAAGTCCCAAGCGACCAAGGAGACACTGAGATCCTTGGAGACAATCTGGAAGAAGAGATGGACAACATATCATTCGAAGAGTCACAACGTAGATTTGTGCAATCACACAGAGTGTCTACTCTAGATGATCACACATCTCCTGCATAGTTTTAGGAATGAGTGAATTTGTTTGACGTGCACAATCATTCAACAACATTGGCCGATGCTACTAGAGCATATGCTAAAGCCACTAGCTTGAGTGTTCGCTTCTTGATAGCTGAGAACGAGCGAATGGCTAAGGAGTTATAGACGGCCAAGAAAGGAGGAGAACTAGTTCCAACATCCGCCCAAGCAGAGTTGAAGAAGGAAATACTAGATGAAGTATTTTCCCTTGAGACAGTCATGTGGGCATTGTATTCCAAGTTTGGTATCATGCATAAGGCAGTTGTCCATCTCAACGGTTGGAAACAACGATGTGCTAGGAGAGCATATATCTTGTCAAATTTGCATACTATTGTTGATTACATGTAGACATGGACAATGAGATACAAGGGAGCCCCATTAGACTTGCCCAAGATGATGAAGCCCAGAGTGGTCGAGCTGAGGGCATGCGTCCAGAGTTAGATTCGAAACTATGAATATCTCCTGCAACTCATCACTAGTTTGTAGGCTTCCCATGTACAGGTATTGAGGAGTATGGATGTTGTTGTGCATGCACATGTGATCCTATCTATTGGGACACTCACTGAGGCAAAGAAAAAGGCACAGGTCTTACTAGAGCTTGACTCATACTTTGACGAGTTGATGCGCATAGCCACCAGCACAAACTTGGTGATCAATGTAGGCACCAAGCATCAGTATGTCACTAGTCCATCCACACTCAAGACAACGATGCGCATTTTACCATATGAGTTAGACAAAGGAGCCATAGAAGTGTACCTAGATGCTACAGAGGTAAGAGTTCATTTCTAGAAAGATGTCACAATACAGTACATGGACACCATAGCGGACTACTGAGCTTGGCATCAGTTCGCTATTGTCGACCACTGAGAGGATGTCGAAGAGCTGGTCTTCCCACAACTGTCCGAGTCATAGTGATGTCTTGAATGGCTTACTCAAGCCTATTTTGTCTCACAGGGGTACAAGTGTAGATTATATGTAACATCTTGTCAAGTGGAAGTTCAAGTGTCGATAGTTGGATGTAACAGTCATAGAGTAGATGAAGAATCATGAGGGTAGATGAAAAATCATAAAGGGGAATGTGAAGGGCCACCCCACCCTTTTCTATATATAGTCCCTCATAATTTATTGCAGAGGCTTTTGGTTAGCCAAGCTTCTGATAGGAGTATCTTAGAGAAATATTAGAGAGTATTGTAATGAGCCTTCACTTCTCCACTGTGTAGAGCTAGTATATCTCTTTGGAGGAGTAGATCACAGTGACTGTAATGTTTTGCTGTCAGAACTAGTGGTTGGTCATGGTTGTATTGTATAACTAGAACTTTCACTTCTAATATAACAGAGCCAGCACGTTTGATGCATATTTCGTATTGTATTTCAACTATCTTGTTTACTCTAAATGATATATGTATCTGTATGCTTATGCATGCATGTATGGATTTCCTATATAAGTATGTATGAATCTTACTTAAATGTGTTGTTGGTTTAACCATCACTTTGGATTTCTAAGCTTACTTGCTTCCTAGTTTGTGATGCATCTTTGCTCGTTTGTTACCTTCTTAACATCGTGCTTTCGCAGGTTTCTGAGAGGCACACTCACCTCACTCTCCATGTGTTAGAACCGCTCTTGCACATTCCTTGACTTGCTGCATATGTCACACCCTTGCTACCAACAGGTACATATTAGTTTCCTTGTCGCGCAACCGCGGTCAAGGCAATATCGTACGACCCACTGTTGGGACTCCTACACCAAACGGTCTGAGCTCTAGTTGGGACTTCTTACCGGGGAGATCCCCTGACATATTGGTGGGTCCAAAACCATCAACATTTCTAGCACTAGAAGGAGGGCCAGATGACAAGATGTTTCCTCTCATCCTATTTTGAACCTTTGCACATCTATCATGGATTCTATTATACTCACCCCTCCACAATGTTTTTCACATGTTGAACCTCTTGACATCACAAGGGAGTTTTTTGATCTCTTGTCTCAATTCATGTATGATGGTGAAGGTGTAGTGGCCTGGCATGCATTCTTACACAATTTATTTTCCATGCTTGAAAAGGCAGATGGATGTTCTGACGAAGAGGCCATCCTGTTCCTTGCATACACACTTCACAAATCCCCACAACAATGGTGCTGTAGTTTGTCTCCTGGTAGCATGCACTCACTTGAGCAATTCTATGATCTCATCGAATCTACTTTCCATCATTTTGATCCAGAACATCTTGACAAAAAATTGTTACAACAAAGGAAGGCCCCACATGAATCGCCTATGGATTTTTGGAAGCACTCCCATGATTTGCAGTTTGAAGCTTCGAAAATCCAGATGAAATTTCCATATCTTTGTGATAGATTCAAATACTTTCTTAACATATCAGTCCATCCCAAGAACAAGTTCGAGATCAAGCCCCACTCAACATACTTCAGTGATGGAGTTACGCAATCACGGATGGGCACTGTTGCTAACTCATGTCCATTGTCCCCTCATAAAACAGCTCCACCATCATAGAGTGATGTGGGAGAGAACACATATACATCTGTTCAACTGTCACATCCTCTTGACACTGTGCGCGACTCTTGAAATAAGCTAGGTAAAGTACAAGAGGACTTGTGTAGTTATCAATACTTGGTTATCTGTCATCTTGCCTCTGTATGAAGAACTTGTTATCTTTATTCCATGATACATCGATGGAAAATACATATTGTTCAAAGTGAACCTTGGTGAAAATACAATGCTTGCACGCTAACTAGTGTCACCTACTCTAGTTGGTTGTTTTGGGCTAATACTTGTCAGCTCAGTCAAGTAGAGTAAGGTGAGGGGAAAAACATTAACAAGCACGTCAAAGGTATATATAAACTACTTCTATGAAGGAACAACCTCTTCTTCTCTCAATAAGTTGGGATCCCTCTTCCACCTCTGAAATGAATAAGTGCTATGCATAGATATGAAAATGAAAAATGAAAAAATGAAAAAGTGAAAAATTTCAAAAATGAAAAATAAATAAGGCAAAAGAAGAGAAAGGCTTCCTGCTCAGAGAGGTGATGCAAGTAACTTTGTTGGGGTACTGACCAGGGTCACTGGCAACGGAGCCATGCTTGTGTTCTAGCGTGACTCCGTCGAGGTACTGCTTGTACTGTTCATGGACCAATATACCCCTCAACCCAATCGAAACAAATGTGTTGACTTGTCTTGGAATGTGTGTCGACCAACCAAGGGCTTGGCAGATGCTACATCCTATAATCAAGAAAGTGTGAAACCAAGACAAACATATAACTGAAAAATACCTCCAGAGGTGTTAGACTTGCTTTTCACGAACAAGTTCCACTCAAAGAGCTGGAGTTCTACCAGTGTGTCTCCAAGTGTTGTAGTGGCTACAACCACCCTCCAAAATTTTTCCTTAGCTTTTTTTTTAACCTCCCTACCAACCATCCTCAACCGCATGTCTTGCATTGTCAATTACATGAGCATCAGTGGTTTTCTAGTAGATTGCCAGCCTGTGCATGATAGCTTACTTCACTCCCCTCATAGGCTACTACTTCGGACTTGGTCCAACTGATAGTTGAGAAGCTCCCTCAAGAAATTAGGTAATTCTGGAGGGGAACCAACCTTCCCTCCAGAAATTGTGCAAATCTGACTGGCAGCCTGTTGGGCTTAGAAACTCTCCAATCTTCTCACAAAGGCTTCCTAGTGAAAATTACACAATCTGGCCCAACAGTGCTGCTCAGCCCAGAAATTGTGCAATTCTGGGGGAAATTAGTTTCCCCTTCCATAAATTTCACAATCCCTCTGGGCAGCCAACCCATCTCCC
This sequence comes from Pinus taeda, assembly GCA_000404065.3. Lineage (NCBI taxonomy): Eukaryota > Viridiplantae > Streptophyta > Pinopsida > Pinales > Pinaceae > Pinus > Pinus taeda. Next base: position 94,396 of record APFE030763045.1, on the reverse strand, counting down.
CCCCATAAAATGCGCAAAATTTCCCCTTAGTCAAGCTGGTTGTTGCATGTGCCCTCAGGTTGATCGGTTCCACCCGAGACTGAGAAAACTCGACTTGCATGCATGGGCTAATTTTTTCCAAAATAGCAAAAATAAACATGCAAAAAACATCCCTAGATTTTAGGGAACTATTTTTAGCAGTTGGAGGTTACATGAAAAGATCATTTTAGAAAATTTCCTCCAAGTGTTGCTTTTTCCAAGATTTGTGGCATGCATGTCATGAGCCTCAAACTTATTTATTCGATGCTTCAGAGCTCATTCTTCACATTGACCTTGGAGCTCTCACATGCCACAACACATCCAGGAGTCTTCGACATATCCAGCTTAGCTATTTCTGGGTAAGCCCACTTAACTTGTCTTTTGCAACATTTTTGTCGCTTTTTGTATTTTGGCTTTTGTGAATGATGCCTGCTTGATTTTTGTGAATGCTTGTTGTCATTTGCATGCATATTAGCTTGTACAAGCAACATTTTAGTTTCCGTTGGCATCTCACTACTTTCGCATGCATGACACTGTTTTGCACGAACAGTCCCTAATTTGGCGACTCCTCTCACACACATGCATGTTGTTTCATTTTATGAATCTTGTGTTCACTATTTTCATGCATGATCATTCACCTCTTCTTACACTCAGTATTTCCTTGCATTTACATATTCATTTTCTTTCAGTTGCCTGTTGGCAGGTCTGTGAAACCTTGGCCCAGACTCTGCCTCACCAAGACAACATTGCGTAATTTTGAGAGGGAATTCTTTGCCTTCCTCCCAGAAAATGCACAATTATGGCTAGTGACTACCCTCGAGTCTTTCTTTTCCCAATTCTGAGAGGAAATGACTGCTGGCCCAGAAAATTATACAATCCAGTCCCTGGGCCTGCAGCACTTGCCAGTTGAAATTACGCATTGCGCAATCCTAGCACCCAGCAAGCCAGTATGGATTGTTCATCGTGCAATTCCAGTAGTCAACTAACCTCTTGACAGTCCGAACTACATGTTTTGTAGTTCTAGTAGTTAGTCTCCCAACCTCCCATTGAAAATTGTGCAATATTTTCCATTCAATCCCCAATATGTAGCATGTCATCCCTCAAGTTTTCTTTGGTTTTAACTGACAGATTACTTGCCTTGCATGTCGCCCTATCTCCAAATACAGTAGGTGTTCATCTGTCTCTCAACATTTTAGGATCAATGGCATCCAAGAGAGTAGGATCAAAGGACACCAATAGAAGCACAACTGGAGAAGCAGTTGAGGGAGTGTCTACAAGTTTTGCAATTTATGAAGACACCAATCTGATTGTAGATAAAGACATCAAGATGAAATAGCAACAGGTCAATGATGAATTCTCAGGCACATTTAGGGAAGATCTCAAAGACTGCCAAGTCTATTTGAACATTCATAAGTCCAACTTGTACTGGATTTCATGCAGGTATCCCTCCTTCCCATGCGTGGAGATGATACATTGCATCATCTCGCACACCGATCCTGAGACGATGACATTGAGCAGTGTTAGTGAGACAGAGATTGCTACTTTTGGGCATAGGATTATTAACAGATGTTTCATTTTTCAAAGACAGTGATCACCATGGAAACACCCTTCACAATACCTAGCAATAATGTCAATTTCAAGCATATCTTGAAGAATTGAGTAAAGGAGTCGGCCAAATTCAGGATGGCACCCAACCAGATTTACAAGACGAAGATACTGCGGAAGGCGTATCAATACTTGGTCATTGTTGCATGCCGCTTGTATGGCCAAGAGAGCATGGAGACCTTCCCGCAGAGTTGGGTGATCACGTTGGACCAACTGGCTAGTGAAGGCAACGCATGCAACTGGTCCGACATGTCAGCTCATAGGTTGAAGGAATAGGTCACAAGAGCATGACAGTTTCCCAAAGCTTAGCAAGCAGAAATCTACATGTTCACCTACATCTTGGATACAATCTATGACCATCAAGGGTTCCCAAGCATGAAGTGGGCATCGACATCGATGAAAACCACTGTCAATATTTATTGGAAATTGTTTTCCGAATGCAGCTTCAGAGGAGTTATCACACAACTGTCAGATCATTTTGTCAGCTCGACGTAAAAGATGACATTTGAGCAGGATCCACCTTGCATGTCGAAGGCAACAATGGAGGCACTGATCAATATAGCGGATTGGTATGTGTCATTGTCCGACACCTTCATACGAATGTACAACATGGAGAATTCTCCACATGTTTTGCCAAAGTTTTCCATGGACAAGCTCTTAATGCAAGAAGTATCATACCACATCTCGACAGGACTATCAGCTGGGCTACACTGGAAGAAGAAGGAACCTTGGCCCACTCTTTCATTGTAGATCGGGTTGTATGGGATACGGAACCTCAAGAATGTGGATGTCGAAACAAAGGAGATCAATAAATATCCTTTTGATGTCCGAAGCTTCAATCTGTATGGCTTACATTGTATTGTGAAAGATCATTGCATGAGAGTATAGTTTTAGTGGATCCAAGGGGCATGTCATTGGGCAGATGAAGACCCATGGAGATATTGTTATAGTTTCTATAGGCCTAATGAACTGGTCAACATCGTTGTGGAATGGTTAGTGAAGCAGTGTGAAGCACCATCTAGGAGAGCACCAGCAGCCACAACAACGGAGGTAAATATACCTGCCCGTGACAAAGGCAAGAGAAAGATTGTTGACAGCGGAGAGGTGGAACAATGTTGGAAGTTTAGAGCAGACCCACTTGTGCAGAAAGTAGTTTTGGGAATAGAGGCAAAGAGGCAATAGCGACAGGAGGACCACGTAAAGGCAGAGAGAAAAACAGAGGATGGAGGAAATAGTGAATGAATTGCATGAGTTGAAGGAGAAACTCCAGAAGAAATAGGGGTTGTGCAAACAGGAGAAGGAAGCACAACAAGAATAGGTACAGTAGGGGGCACAATATGTATATACATATTAAACTACACTCATACAGGTAGTAGACTCATCCAAATAGCTAGCACCAAGCAGACAGGGTGAGTAGTTGCAGGAGAAAGACTTTGCTTAGGAGATTGAATAAGCACTTGAGCAGATGGATACAAATATGGAGTAGCAAGAGTTAGAGAAAGACATCGACTTAATGCCTTACCACCAGGAGTTTGACCTACCAACTTCAATGGATCCAGAAGTGAAGAAAATCCCAAGTGACGAAGGAGACACTAAGATCCTTCAAGACAATCTGGAAGAAGAGATGCACAACATATCATTCGAGGAGTCACAACATAGAGTTTTGAAATCACGGAGATTGTCTACCGTGGATGATAACATATCTCATGTGCAGTTTGAGGAATGAGTGATGATTTCTAACATGCACAAGCATCAAATAGCATTGGCCGATGCTACCAGAGCATATGTCGAAGCCACTAGATCGAGTGTTCACTTCTTGATAGCTGAGAAAGAGTGAATGGCTAAGGAGTTATAGATGACCAAGTAAGGAGGAGAACTGGTTACAACATCTGCCCAAGCAGAGTTGAAGAAGGAAATACTAGATGAAGTAATTCCCTTGAGATAGTCATGCGGGCGTTGTATGTCGTTTAGTACCATGCATAAGGAAGTTGTGCATCTCAATGGTTGGCAGCAACAACGATGTGCTAGGAGAGCATGTATCTTGTCAAATGTGCATATTATTGTTGATTACATGGAGTCATGGAAAATGAGATACAAGGGAGCCCCTTTACACTTCCTCAAGATGATGAATCTTAGAGTGGTTGAGATGAAGGCATGCATTCGGAGTCAGATCCAGAGCTATGAAGATCTCCCGCAACTGATCACTAGTTTGCAGGCTTCCCATGCACGAGTATTTAGGAGTATGGATGTTGTTGTGCACACACATGCGATCCCATCTCTTGGGACACTAATCAAGGAAAATACAAAGGAACAAGTCCTACTGGAGCTTGACTCATACTTTGACAAGTTGAAGTACATAGCCACTAACGCAGACTTGGTAATCAGTGCAGACACCATGCATCAGTATGTCGCTGGTCCAACCGCACTCAAGACAATGATGCCCATGTTATCAGATGAGTTGGAGAGAGGAGCCAGAGCAGTGTACCCAGATGCTACAGAGGCAAGAGTTTGTTTCCAGAAGGATGTCACCATATATTACATAGACACGATCATGGACTACCAAGCTTGGCATCAGTTCGCTACTATCAACCACTGAGAGGATGTTGAAGAGATGGTCTTCCCACACCTATCTTAGTCATAGTGATGTATTGCATGGCTTGATCAAGCCTATTTTGTCTCATAGGGGTACAAGTGTAGATTGTATGTGACGTCTTGTCAAGTGGAAGTTCAAGTGTCGATAGTTGGATGTAATAGTCATAGAGTAGATGAAGAGTCATGAGGGTAGATGAATAATCACAAAGGGGAATGTCAAGGGCCACCCAACCCTTTGCTATATATAGTCCCTCATAACTCATTGTAGAGGATTTTGGTCATCCAAGCTTCTGATAGGAGTATGTTAGAGAAAGCTTGGAGAGTATTGTAACAAGCCTTGGCTTCTTGTTGGGATGGGGTCCCCTGGGTCAGTTTTGGGGAAAAATCCCAAGTTTTGGGGCAAAAGCCCAAGTTTTTATGTAAAAAGATGTAAAATCTCCATAAATTGTGTTCGTAGAGCGTGTAGCTAGTTAAGAGTAAAAAAAGGGTTTTACCCCCCTTTATGTTAGCTTGATTTGGCTTTTTGAAGATCTACCATGGTCTGTGGAACACGAGATTGTATAGATAGTTGTGTCTTAGAGAGTCTAAAAAAAAATTAATCTAAGTTTTTCTATGGATACGAAGGAAGAAGTCTAGCGTAGAGAAGTAGTCTTAGAGGGGAAAAGGCTCTGTAGCTGAGTGTGCAGAGGCCTAGAGTAGTGTCTGTAGTTGAGTGTGCAGACCCCTGCAGCTAAGTGCATAGGAAAGTTTTGAGTCTGTAAAACTATATTGAAGATCAATAAAGAAGACTGTTGCAAAAATTAATGTGTTTTATCTCTTTACTTCTATTATGTGTGAATGCGATATATGTTGTGATGAATAATGTCTTTATGAAATAATGATATATCGATGCACGATTTTACTTGACCCATCTTAATATCTTAATGCAATTAATGTTAAGTGATTATGTGAATATCATAGCACTTTTTGTTAAATTTATTGAACACTTAGGTAGATACGAGTAAATATTGATCTAAGGGTACACTAGGGTGCGCGTAAGTAGTTGATTGGCCTATTTAGGGTCCACGAAAGCCAGTCATAGAGCTTGGTGGAGGTCTAGAGGCTAATAGGCCATAAGGGCTTATAGATCTACAAGGAGGAAAATATTGGTAATAAAAGGACATCAAAATAATCTCTACATGCGGAAACTTGGTTCCAACATCCCCCCATACTGCTTTGAGTGAGATTTCAGTCTGTGCACCGCAGATTGATACTGAGAGGGCCACTAGTGTAGGGATTTGTTTGGTGCAACTAACTCTAAAATTAGGTTAGTACCTCTAAGCCAACAAATGGTTCCATTTCCAGGACCAGGATCTGCATAAAGAGATGTATGATTTCGCATCACTAGAATCCAACCAAGAAGGAAATTGAGAAGTGGTTGGATAAAAAGATCCACGCATTTGCGACACAAGAAAACAGGAATCCACGTCTGACAAAAGAATAGTGGTTGGACAGTTATTTGTACATAGAAATACATGAAATCTTCTTTTCCACCTTCCTGATTGAACTATATGTGTGGATATCTAAATTGGCAGATGACCAAGGGAGGTGGAAGCTTGACAGTCCAATAGTGTGGACCCCAGAATTAGTGTGAAGGATGGAAGCTTCTAAAGATAATATTGCGCACATTGTTGACCATTAGCATGATTAGGTTATAGGATGATTTGTTACAGATTTCATGGAAGACACCTAAATCAGTTACAATGAAGCAGAGCGATGTTTCTTTAAAGGACCACAAGGTAAGTATATAAGATCTTTGAATACTTGGATTAAGATGTTGTTGTGTGAGAAACGGGTTATGCCACTACCTTGATGTTTGGATATATGCAAAGTGGGAAACTCTTTAGAGATAGGGGAATAACAGGCCCTAAATATAGCCCGTTGATTGAACCTCCTTTGAGTGACGACGAGGGAGCAACACAGGCTTCACTACAGAGCACTATCTAGTTGACAAGGTAGGGTTTTCCACGAATAACTCATCCGTCCACACCACCTTCACCTTCACCACCATAACATTTACTTTTTCCCACACAGCCACCACCACCGCCACCAGTCAACATGTCAAATACAATGAATTTTCCAGTTTTCAAGGGCTTAGGAAATGAGGATCTAGATCAATTTTGGTTTGTTGCGAAGGCTGTGTGGACAACACAATAGATCACAAATGATAATATAAAGAAGGCGCAGTTGGCTATCACTCTATAGGATCATGCGATGACATGGTACATTAAGTATTGAACTAATAATCCATTGGCATCACTAACAGATACTTAGACTACTTTGAACAAAGAATTTGGCAAGCCTAAGTCTGCCTTACAATTGGTAATTGGATTTAAGGAAATCATGATGAGGCCCGGTGAAACTCCCTAGGAGCTAGATCAAAGATTGAAGTGTGAGATCCATGAAGCTAATATGAATCTCATATATAGTCAGCACCGCGATTGGTTTATAGCCGCACTCCTGCCCCTCTTAAGGATTTCTTTATCGCAGCAAAAGATATGAACTCAGGCAAAAGCTCTGGAAATCGAGATGAGATTGTATGAAACACCTATTCAGGGCGCATCTTTGGGAGTCCAAGAAATTTACTCATAGTTGTAGAACCTCTGCTTGGAACTGCAGAGCTTGAAAAATGAAAAAGAGGCCAGGACAGAGGTGCAAGAAGAAGTCTGGTTCCTCAAATGTAAGAGCTACGGGCATGATAAGGATCATTGTCGTGCCTTCGTGAATTATATCTTAGGGGGGTTGATGCCCCTAAGGTAGGAAGCTCCAGTAGGACCATGTATGGGGCGCACGCTATGGTGCGCTATTTGTCAGTTGATCGGAAAACATGTCATAGCTAATTGTCATTTGCTACAAAATTTGTACAAACACCACAACAATTGTTCTGCGATTTTTGAAAATTGGTGGGCTATGATGAGCACCACTGCTGAAGCTATGAATTAATGATGGAAACGATCCATATGTATCAAATGAAAGCAAAAACCCAACCTCCAGATCATGCTGCTGGGGGAGCACATAGAGGATATTAGTGGCGCGGATGAGGTTGAGGAGGAGGAGGGCCTGGTAGGGGTCGTGGGTAGGTCATTTGCTACAATTGCGGAATGCCAAGACACTACGTGTGGGAGTGTATGAATAAAAAATTCCTTTCATGTCAATACTGCACTTAGTTTGACCATACAATCGAAGAATGTCCCATGTTGATGGCCAAGATGTAGGAGAAGAAGGCGCAGCCTTAGCATCCTAGCCAAAACTTATAGATGATGAGGTCTGAGCTCTGTGAAGAGGACCTGAATGTGAATATTGTGCTGCGAAGTGGGATCATGACTCACGATGATAAGGGAAAATAGCCTAAAGAAGTTGAATGGGTCTGCAAGGCCATAGAAAATGAGACTAGTTTCGATCTGGAGCACGTGAAGGAAACATTCATCAAAGCGAAGAAAAGCTTCACTGAATATTCTACCTTAGGAAGTCAGAACAAACTGCCAGACACTAGCATGCCTGCAAAGGTTGACCCCTATTTACTACCTTCTTGGAGACTTATATGAAACTATTGCATGATAGCAAGGATGTGAAGGGACTACAAGAGTTGATAAACAAGTGTGTCGGCAAGGATAATGCTCCTGATGGACCCTGCGTAATTAGAAATATTGGTAAGCATAAGGCGAGAATAGGGCATGAGATGAGACTTACCGCGCAAATAGGAGACTATGAGATGGACCAAGTTATTTTGGATTTGGGGTTTGACGAGAACATATTGCTTATATAGACCTGCGAGAGAATGGGAAGACCTGCACTACAGTGGTCTCCGATTCAAATGAGGATGATGAACCAGCAGGAGATTATCCCTATGGGATGATTGCAGGGAGTTACCGTAGATATAGAAGGTGCAAGCATGCTGGATGATTTTGAAGTGATAGAAATTGTTTATGAAAACAATGCATACCCTGCACTCCTTGGAATAGATTGGGCTATTGATATGAATGGGGTCATCAAATTGAAGAAGAAGACGATGTCATTTGAAAGCAAAATTGCTCCATGTTGTAGTACCATTGGACCCTGCAAAAGGACTGTCCTATACTGAATCGCTCCACGACTATGAGGAAAGTGATGATGATTTGGATAAAATCTACAAAATTACGGTGTGAGACCAAGATTGGGTTAACCCAACGGCTGATGGATGGATTGGATGGGACTGTAAAAGTTCTTGTACCTTGGATTCAGATGAAGAGTTGGAACATTGGAAAAAACAGGTTGCACAAAGTATCCACACTGCACTACAACATGATGAACAAATTGTTGCGCTATGTTTCATCGGAGGTAAGAAATTTACCTTATTATGATGGTTTAACTAACGTAGATAAGTTTTTGGATGCTTTTGAAAGATAAGTTCCAGAGCATCACTGCTTTCAGGCATTGGATTTGGCACTGCGTGCTATGCCCACTCGGTGGTAGGGTACGGACAAAGACAACTTTGATGAGTGGCGCGATTACAGGAGGATGATGAGGATGCGATTTGGTCTTCCTAAAGTATAGTTAACTGTGAAATATGATGGGAGGAATGATCTGCGTGATCATTTGGAAATATGGACTAAAGTGTATGGAGGGGAGACACAGCTAGAATGGGTGCATTTATTCTATCACACTTTGGATATAATTTGTATGAATTGGTACCTGGAAACGGAGCTCCACCATGGCACCATAGAGTGGGATATATTAAGGGAGGGATTTTTAATGACCTTCAATTTTGAAGATGGGTTCGAAAGCATTGATGAAGCTCTGTAGGAGGTTAAGGCAACAATCTTCAGAATTTCGCAAGATGCCCTAGAATTAGTTCAACCAGATTGGAGCACCCAACTACACCATGCGTTGGAATGCTATAATGTGGCTGCTGAAGGGGAGGATGAAGATATAAGGAATATTAATATCCCAGAAGGAGAGGGCCACCACAAGGTTGAAGGTCCATAGATAGAGAATCCATACATCACTGTGCCGATGAAAACTAGGCAAGTAAACATTGGCACAGAAGCAGAACCAAATTTACGAAGATTGGGGATTACTGGGATGATGCCACAGTAGATAAAGTTGTTGAGTTGCTCCGCGAGTATCATGACTTGTTTCCTACAAAATTTTTGGACTTGAAAGGCATGATAGGTGATTTGGGTATGATAAAAATAACTTTGAAGCTAGATGCGAAGCTTGCTAAGCAGAGACTATATCGCCTTAATCCCAAATACAAGGAAAAGGTCCTCTTGGAATAGGACAAGATGCTTGAGGCAGGTATTATTGAACCAGTGGAGGAATCTGATTGGGTGAGCCCAATGGTAGTTTAGAGAAAGAAGCAGAAGGGAGAGATAAGGATTTGCGTAGATATAAGAAATATTAAAGATGCCTGTGTCCATGATCCTTTCCCTACTCCATTTACCAATGAGGTACTAGACAATGTTGGAGGGTAGGAGGCTTACTCATTCACTGACGGTTCTCTGGGTACAATCAGATTAAGATCGCGGTGGAAGATAGGAGAAAGACAACCTTCGCGATGAAATGGGTTTGTTTTTAGTATACATTAATGCCATTCAGACTCAAGAATCTGCCAATGATATTCTCACGCGTAGTCATCGTGGCGTTCAAAGAATTTATTAACAAATTCTTGGAGATATATTTTTATGACTGGACAATGTTTGGGTTAGTAAAGCACCATGTATCCACTCTACACTTAACGTTGCATACATGTTGATGATATCAGATTGCGTTGAATCTAAAGAAGTGATTATTCTATGTCCCCTTTGGAATTTTGCTGGGTCATGTGTTGTGCAAGCAAGGACTAATGGTGGACCCTGCTAAGATCGTGGTCATAGTCAATTTGGAGGCTCCAAGGAGTGTCAAACAACTGTGCACAACACTGGGCCATACTGAATACTATCGAAAGTTCATCAAGGCTTATGCTTATATTACTGCATCTATGGAGAAGAAATTGAATAAGAACACTACATTTTGTTGGGATGAAGAACGTCAACGCAATTTAAATGTATTAAAAGAAAAGATGGTCACCACACCGATCTTGGTCTTATCGGATTGGAAGAAGGAATTCCATGTGCATGTTGATGCCTCATGTATTGCATTAGGAGCAGTGCTGACACAGGTTGGTGAAGGTGAGATGGATCATCCTATCACATTTACGAGTAGAAAATTGTCAAAATTAGAGAATAATTACTCAACAACAGAGCACGAAGGGTTGGCTATGGTATATGCGCTCCAAAAATTCAAACACTCTCCGCTGGGCGAACACTTCAAGATATACACCGAGCACTTTGCATTGAAGTATCTATTTAATAAGCCTATGTTGGGGGGGAAATAGGTCAATGGTTGTTGTTATTCCAAGTATATGACCTTGAGGTAATTGTGAAGCTGGGCAAGTTGAATGCAGGAACTAACCACTTTTTGTGAATTGAAACAGGGGAGGAGCCTACTAATTTGGAGGAAGGTTTTCCCAAGATGCAGCTCTTTGCAGTGCATGTAGTGGACAAATATTTTGCAGATATTATCCACTTTTTTACTACAAGGATCGCTCCAGAAGGATACACCAGGCAGCAGAAGAAGGAGTTAGTAGTGTGCGCGACAAAATTCTCAGTAATTGTAGGATATTTTTATAAGATGGGTGCTGATGAGATACTTCGAAAATATGTGCCTAATTTGAGTGAAATAGCATCCTAGCTGAAGCTCATGGTGGAGCTGCGAGAGGGCATTATGCATGAAAAGCAATGACACAAAAGATTTTACGCACTGGGTTGTGGTGGCCTACATTGCATAAATATTCTAAATCATATTGTAAGACATGCGATGCATGTCAGAGAATGGAAGACTGTCACGGAGGGACAAGCTACCATTACATACTCAGCTATCATTGTATCCATTCAAGAAATGGGAAATCGACTTTGTAGGACCAACTCAGCCCCCAAGAAAGAAGACAAGAGCACGCTATATCATCACTGCAACATAATATCTGACTAGATGGGTGGAGGCACAACCTATGAAGGATTTCATAGGGGCAACAACAACCAAGTTCTTGTTTGAATATGTGTTAACTAGGTTTGGTTGCCCAAAGGTATTGATGAGTAATCATGGTACCCACTTCCTTAATGAAATGATCGACGCACTGAAAAAAGAGTTCTAGGTGTATCATCAGAAGAGTATGCCATATCATCCTCAAGCTAATGGAGCATTGGAATCCTTAAATAAGATATTAGGGAATGCGCTGATGAATATTTGCAACGTGCAGCTCAATGATTGGGATGTGCGCATACCGATAGTATATGGGCATACAGGACTACTTGCAAAAAGCTAATAGGTCAAATGCCTTTCTGATTGGTCTATGGCATAGAATCTGTGATGCCTATGGAATATGTTGTGCCTAGTCTCCACATAGTAGCATTCACAAGAATGGTGGACCGCAGAGCCTTGGAAGAGCGGTTCACATAGCTAGAAGAGCTTGAAGAAGATAGATTCTTGTCTCAGCAAGTCCAGAAGTAACGTGAAAAGGCTTGGCACGATCACCACATTAAGCTGCACATGTTCAAGGTAAATGACTTGGTTTTATCATATGATAGTAAGTTCACTAAATTTCCAGGAAGGTTTTAGATGCATTGGTTAGGGCCATATGCCATCAAAGGAATCACATATGGGGGCGTGGTTCAACTTGCAAAGGTGAACGGAGAACCCTTCTCGGGAAAAGTGAATGGAAGTCAGTTGAAGCCGTATGCTGGGGATTGGCTCAATGACTACATGATGGTAGCACACTCTTAGTGCTCAAGGTAGTTGCAAGGGAGTGCGAGATTATAAACGACATTGCCTGATTTTTGGAGCTACCCGACAGAGGGGCTATGCGAAAAATGGTGATGTCACAGTACCAGAAGCGACGTGAAGGTAGCTATGCTATGAACGAAGATTTCATGCAACAAGGTCAAAAAATGACTATTAGGGTCATTGTTCACGATTTGATAGCCGGGAGATGGTTAAGAGGAGTGGGGGTGGGGTGGTGGGGTGACATTTAAGATTGAAACCTTTGGAGATATGCCACCAAATCAACCTTAATGGATGGATTTTGGGGGGAACTGTCGAATGTGAATTCAAAATATCCTATAAATTATGCATCGCCATCCAACAGAGAACGCTTTGCATCCCTAGAATTTTTGTGTTGTGTTGTATGTCACTTATGAATCACATGTTTTTCAAGGATTTGGTCACAAGATCTGTGTTTGTTAATCTAGGCGAGGAAATCCAACAATTTATTTGCAACACTATATCAGGACCAGGAGAGACTGCAAGCACCAAAGGAATTGTTGCCTCCAAAGGAGCGGCTCCAAAAGTTGTGAGCATGGAGGCTCCAGCTCTTGTGCCTACAGCACCAAGCTCACCTAGGGAAAATCCTACACTGGTGTGTGAGACTCGTAAGCCGAGGAAAGACAAGCAGAAAATGTCGGTTCTAGGGCATGAGCCACCTAGAAAGCACTTTGCTACCCAGGCATAGAAGAAGGACAAGTAGCCTGAGCAGGTTGTAGATTTGGAGGCCGAAGAGGGCACTGAAGATATAGATGATGAGGGTGTGGAGCCCATATCCAAGTTTTTGGAGTGTATACATCCATGTAAAGGAAAGGTGAAGGTCACCAAGGACCCATATGTGGAGAAGGTTTGTGCCTAGCAAGGGCTCCCCTTTTAAATATGGAGGACTAGGACTTGGATGACAATGAGAGGTTCCCCCACCTCCCCGATGGAGAATGACATGAAACGGGTGTATTACAAAGAATCTTGTGTCACTGTGTTGGAGTCAGTTGAGTGGATTTGCGGAGTAAATCAATCGGGGTCGCTGAACCTGCTGTGGGTGCCCCACTATCAATACCCCAACGTCAATACCACCTCCATAAGGAATCTACTGACTCTGGTGCATGATGGGTGTTTATGGCTTGGCATGCCTATCCCCATCACAGACATGCTTATCCACCGAATCACGCTCTTGCCAACAAAAGCCTTGAATCTAACCAAGGAGTTTGGTAGAAAGACAAGAAAGTGGAACTTGGCAGAGAAGATGAATAAGAAATTTGATATTGTCAAGAAGTTGCACGGATTCTCCATAAAATCCATCATCGGCCCCGCGGTGAAAATTGTCACGCATATACTAGCTAGTAAGGTCATGAGGAAGTGCTGCACGGATGAGATTCTAGCACCCATGATATTGTTAGTTTCATAGTTTGTGGAGGGCGTGCAGATTAACTGGTCACACTATCTATGTAGTGAGTTCCTTGCGAATTGTCAGGGGGCTCAGGACGAGAGAAAAAACTTCCTTTATGCATGGTTGCTGCTCTCTAATGTCTTGGTTGCTTGGGAGCTACCGAAGGACAGTCAGTTCCCCCATTGGAGGCAGGTTTGCTGGAGACTGCACAATTTGCCTCCATTTGGGCAATGAAGGACCCCACGTGGGTCACAGAAACAAAAATCATCTCGGTTTTGATCGAGGTGAGATTTCACATGGCCATCAACTAGCGGCCATTGTTTTCCCCAAGTGTGTATGAGAAGTTATCAGAGTACCTAGAATTCAAGGCAGACATCCACTGTGTCTATATCAAGGTGCAGAAAGATGCACAACAGAAGTGGCTTGATCTGCCATATCTTGCCATGGATGATGCGATTCAGGAAGTCATCAAGTGCTAGCCAGCAGATTGGCACTCTCTATCCAACCTAGCCGCATGTACTAGCAAAGGCATGGGCACTTTAGCGGAGAAAAAGAAGAAGGATGCATCAAAATAGGTGGTCTAGAAGTTGGTTGCACAGAGAAGGAAGGAGGCTGAGGAGAAGGCCTGACTAGAAAAGGAACACGCTGCAAAGCAGCACATTGAACAAGAGCAACATGACTCCAAGCAAAGTAGTAAATCCCCTTCGCCCCAGACCAAGCAAGAAGAGCATTCAGTGTAGCATGGTGGCGATGATGAAGGACAAAGCACTCCATTCCTGGTAAAGAGGTATAGACAACAATAGACGGAGAGGCTCCGAAAGAAGTCAAAGGCGACTAGGCCATCACTGGATCCCATTACATTGATAGAGGGTGACCTTGATGGGATTGGGGACAAAGTGCGTGACACCACCGCTGAATTATTGCATCATTTTGAACAACAACAACAATAATAATTAGATACTATTCAGAAGGATCTGCGGGAATTGCAGATCTAGACCAGCATGATAAAGGTGGGAGTAGGTCAGGTGGGCATTGCACCAACGAGCATGGCTCCAAGGACAAGTTAGGTTGTAGAAATTGTCAGGTCAATGGACCTTAGGACAGTCACACTACCAGAAGGGTCCCTGAGCATGAAATCGGCCGATGACAAGGTCATCGTGAGCACTTCGAAGAATATCAGCCTCAACATTATAGCGCTACCCAATGAATATCTTCAAGCCCCGCAGAATAGTGTAACACTAGAATTGAGAGTGTGGGAGAAGCACACCCTCAATTTAATCAATGAGTACAAGGTGAACAATGAGAAAATGTTTGCCGAGAAAACAGAGGCCCTGAAGGAAAAGGAAACGATCCAGGCACAAAGTGCCTAGCTGATGACTGCGGTTGCAGAGGCATGCAAGACAGTGCTGGAGTTGCACATACCCGAGGAGGCACCACTTGATGCCACGATATAGAAACTTGTTGAGGGCATCCACGATGCTAAGGCAGATGTGGCTAGAGTTTAGTTTGAACTTAATAATAAAATAAAAAAACTAGAGCTTAATTCACAACCTTCGACTCCGCGAGAAGTTAGGAAACAACACGAAGCTGTTGTTAAGGAAAGGATAGCTACTGTGGATGACAAGGTTATTGAGTAAACATCTTTGTTTGAATAAGCCATGGAAGTGGTGATGACCCTGCAAGATATTAAATATAGATATTCACAAGCTCCAACAATAGTATTATGAAGTGAGGGAAACAACGTGCTCCATTTCTATGGCACAACACCTCACTAAGCTGCAGGAAGCCAAGAAGCTCCTTGCATAAGTGGAAGCAGTGAAAAAAAAGGAAGTAGTCCTTAAGGCTAGGTTGGGTTGTTGGTTGGATGAATCCTACCTGGTCTCGGCCAACATACAGGAAAATTTGGCAAACTTGCAGCTTACACAGCAGAAGATCAAGCAAGACAGTGAAGGACTAGCCGTAGGGTAGCTGATGGAGCAAGTAAAGCAGGCAACTACACAGATCACGGATGAAGTAGGGGATGTATAGGTAGAGATAGGGGATCTTCACAGCAAGATCAGTACACCAACCAAGTGACTTGAGGGTGAGTCATGAACTTTGCGTTGGGGGCCTATTGGGATGGGGTACCCTAGATCAGTTTTGGGGCAAAAGCCCAAGTTTTGATGTAAAAATATGTAAAGTCTCCACAAATTGTGGTCGCGGAGTGCACAGCTAGTTAGGAGTCAAAAAAGGGTTTTAGCCCCCTTTATTTAAGCTTGAATTAGCTTTTTGAAGATATACCCATGGTGTGCGAACCATGGGATTGTATAAATAGGTGTGTCTTAGAGAGTCTAAAATAAAAGTAATCTAAGTTTGTCTATGGGTACGAAGGAAGAAGTCTAGCACAGAGAATTACTCTTAGAGGGGAAAAGGCTCTACCGTTGAGTGTGTAGAGGCCTAGAGTGGTGTCCATAGCATAGTGCGTGGATCCCTGCAGCTGAGTGTGCACGAAAGTTTTGAGTCTATAAAATTATATTGAAGATCAATAAAGAAGACTGTTGCAGAAATTCCTGTGTTTTATCTCTTTACTTTTGTTATGTGTGAATGCAATATATGTTGTGATGATTAATTTCTTTATGAAATAATGATGTATTAGTGTGCAATTTTATTTGACCCATCTTAATATATGAACACAATTAATGTTAAGTGATTACGTGAAGATCATAACACTTTTTGTTAAAGTTATTGAACACTTAGGTAGATCCGAGTAAATGTTGATCTAAGGGTACATTAGGGTCTACGTAAGTAGTTGATTGGCTTGTTCAGGGTCCGTGAAAGCCAATTGTATACCTTTGCGAAGGTCTAGAGGTTGATAGGCCGTAAGGGCTTATAGATCTGCATGGAGGCATATCTTAGTCATAAAAGGACATCACACTCATCTCTGGGTGCGAAAACTTGGTTCCAGCATCCCCCCATACTACTTCCGGTGAGACTTCAATCCGCACACTGCGGATTGATGCCAAAATGGCTATTAGTGTAGGGATTTGTTTAGTGCAACTAACTCTGAACCTGGGCTAGGACCCTCTAAGCCAACACCTCTCCACTATGCAGAGCTAGTATATCTCTTTGGAGGAGTAGGTGGTCATGACTGTAACATTTTGTTTTCGGAACTAGTGGTTGCTCATGGTTGTATTGTATGACTGGAACTTTCACTTCTTAATATAACAAAGCTAGCATGTTTCATGCATATGTCGTATTTTATTTCAGCTGTCTTGTTTACTCTAAATGATATATGTATCTATTTGCTTATGCATGCATGTATGGGTTTCCTATATAAGTATGTCTGATCTTATTGAAATGTGTTGTTGGTTTAACCATCACTTTGGATTGCTAAGCTTATGTGACTTCCCATTTGTGATGCATCTTTTCTCATGTATTCCCTTGTTAACTCTGTGTTTTCACAGGTTTCCAAGGGAACACTCACCTTACCCTCCGTCTGTTAGAACTGCTCATGCACCTTCCTTGACTTGATGCATATGTCACACCCTGGCTACCAAGAAGGACATCTTACTTGCCTCTGTGCGCAACCGCGGTTAAGGCGATATTGTACGACGAGCTGCTAGGACTCCTACACTAAACAGTCTAAGGTCTAGTTGGGACTTCTAACCGGGAGATCCCCTAATATGTTGGCAGGTCCAACACCATCAACAGAATCATCTTATCCTCTTATCTCTCATAAATGAAGCTCGAAGGAATGAGGCAAATGTTAGATGTATATCTTTTGTGCACATGCTTTATAGTTATTCAACTTCATGTTGAGTTCATGCTTTGTGGTTGTATTGGTGTGAGTTTTTGTTTTTTCTTATGTGATGAGATGTAATATAGGAATCACAGTTGTATATGACTAAGAGGTTATTATTTCAAGAATAAACCATATGTTCTAGTTTTATTCAGCTCTTACAGGCTATTGTAAATAACTAAAGCTAATGTTACCCAATCATGACACATTAGTTGCAATAGAAATATGGAAGAATATAAATATAATCATTAAAAAGAATTATTAGAGGTATTTATACAAATTTTCAAGACATCTTGTAAAAGGATGAGACATAGACAATCAAATTGTCTTTCTGAATATATAACTTTTATTTTTGGAAAATTGGTATAACTTTTTAGAAATGGTGTTTTTATAAGATTGGTATGCCATTTTTATTCTCTAAAACGTAATTCATATGTTTGTATTAGGCCCTTCGTTTGGTATGTAAATGATGGATTTTTTTGAAACAAATTTTTACAATTGTTGACAACAAATGGATCTTGTGCATCATTGTTTTTCCATAATTTTTAATGTTGAATTTTTTTTTTTTTTTTTTATTTTTTTATTTTTTTATTTTTTTTTTATTTTTTATTTTTTTTTTAACTAAGAAACAAAGTGAAGCCTTAAAATGATGACTTCGATAATTACGCCCCACTATGAGGACCTTAACATATTCATACTTTTTTTTTTAACTTCATAAGTCTTCATTTGTACTAGTGCGGGTTCTTTTCAATTTCAAAATAAGTCAACCAATGGTATGTTTGTATTTTGTAAATAAGCTTATTTCTATTAAACTAAAACCAAATTACATAATATCACAATCCTTTTGGTCTTCTATATTGGAAACTAAACGAATGGAAAAATTTAATGTATTTTGTACCAAATTTCCATATACTAATCAGATACAAACAAAATGGTCTATTGACCAAGACTTCATTACGTAAAACATTATGCCACAATGTTGTTAAATTCCAAGTTAAGTAGAAAAAACATTAGCTAATTGAAACCATCAAGAGGGTGTGGAAATATCAATAGTTCCTAGAATGGTTGGATTGAGTGGAGTTGCAAGATTTGGATTGTTACAAAGTTTCTCCTCAATGCAAGCGAGTTTTCCAATACCTTCCACCCCTCTAGGGGTTAAAATTAAGGGGGACACAAGATTGGTATCTGATCCACTTATGTGTGTATGAGTCACGAGACAATTTCATATAGTCTCTCTCGGTGCAACCCGACATTCGACTACTACCTCAAGGTGTCCCCATGGGTCTAGAGGCCCTCATGAGAATTGAAGCTTGCCTAATGATGAAAAAATCGTCATTTTTCCCAATTGGCTCTAACCCCTTTGATATTATTTGAAGAATGATACAAGAGTGAGCTTTGATCCACTTATGTGTGCATGGGTGATGAAACATTTTTAATATAGTTTCTTTGAGTGTAAGCATAAGTTCAACTACTACCTCAAGGTGCCCCTCTCTTTCCACTATTGGATCCAACCACTTTGGGATTTTATTTTGAAGAAGGACATGTGCATGAGTTGTAACATCCCATGTTTTGACCCCTACATTAGTAACATCAAATGTGTCAATGGCTTTAGCATGAAGAATCTATAGGTGGCTGAAACTTGTTTTAATATTTGTTAATTATTAATTTAATTTAATTAAGTTCACTGAAGGAAGGGACAAACTATGCATTAGAGTTTTGAGGAACAATGAATGTTTACCTTGCATAACTTTAAAAACGATACCCTGCCAAATTAAATTCTAGAACCACTCACAACTAAGAAAAGGCATTTTACCTAACAAGTTTTAATGCAATGTGATTGGATCCAAGATAGAGGTTAAGGAATCAATGACAGTTCATTAATGAGAACATATATCAGAATGGGAATCATTGTCCTCATTCTCCTATATTGTATATCGAGGAGATACCCTAGAAAAATGGCACCAAAGGGCCAAGGTGATGCTCTCTAGGATGTGCTAAGTGACACAAGTGAAATTTTACATATATTCACAACAAAAGTGAATTTAGGTTTTGATTCATTTGGTGGTTAACTATTGTGACTATTCTTGAGGTGACTCAAATCTATGTGTGAGTCCATGTTGCTAGTGTATTGTTTGGAGTAATAATTTACACCATTGAGTGATTTCCTTGTCTATTAAACCACTCAATGCTTGAGTGGTTTTGATATTATGTCACTAAGTGATTTCCTTATCTGTTAAACCAGTTAGTGTTTTTAAAACAATTTAATACACCACTGAGTTCTTACCTTGTTTGTTAAACCACTCATTGTTTTTGGTTTGGAAATTACACCAATAAGTGCTTACTTATTTGTTAAACAACTTAGTTCTTGTCAAACAATAAAATACACCACTGATTTCTTACTTTTTCTATGAAACCACAAACGTCTTATGGTTTGGCTATTACAACACTAAGTTCTTTCCTTTTATGTTAAACAACTTATTTCTTTTTGAATGATTAAACATGCCACTGAGTGCTTACCTTGGTTGTTAAACCACCCAATGTTTGTGGTTTAGCCTATTAGACCACTAAGTTTTTTTCCTAGTCCATTAAACCAATCAATGCTTGTGGTTCGACAATTACACCACTAAGTGCTTGCCTTGTTTGTTAAACTGCTTAATTCCTACTAAACAATTAAATACACCACTAAGTGCTTGTCGTTTTTGCTAAACCACTTAGTGTTTTTCATTTGGTTATTACACCACTAAGTTATTTCCTTGTTTATCAAACACTTATTGCATACAAAACAATTAAAGACACCACTTAGTGCTTCCCTCATCTGTTAAACCACTCAGCGCTTGTGATTTGGATATTACACCACTAAGTGCCTATCTTGTATGTTAAACCACTTACTGTCGAACAATTAAACAAGCTAATGCATCTTTTCCAATTGGTTGTTAAGCTGCTCTCATAGTGGGTTCAACCCTCAAAACCTAAGCAACACGCCTATTACTTGATTTTGGTGAAGCCCTGTGTTTTGGACTCAGAGAGTAAGTGATCCACTATGTTCTTACTACCAAAGAGTAGTTTATTAACCACCTCCGCAGTGTACTCCATGTCCTGAGTGTTTGACCAAATCCATTGGTGTAAAATTCCCCTATAAAAGCATCCCCTTAGAGCCTATATCTAGCTTAGGGTGGCCAATTGCCAAAGAGATTACTATGTTGTTGGCCTATGGTTGGGTGGAGAGTGGAACTCCCATTTACAGTTTCCATCTTATTGAACTTACTAAGATAAGTCTAATGATTTATGTATATTTGATTTATGAATGCTAATTTATGCCTAATGTGATAGTAAGTTGATATATGCTTATGTATGCTTCATGGATGAGTGTATGGAAGCAATGTATATCGAAGGTTGAAGCTGCTTTATAGGTCTATGGTTATATGAATATATAATATTGTTATTTCTACTATAGAACTCATAAATATTAGATTATGTCATATGTTGAGTGTTACATAACTATCTATTTAATACTTAGAATGCTTAATTTATGAATGATGGGGTGATATTGAGAGAATATGCGTACTTATACTTGTTGTTGTATGTTATAAGATTTACTATTTAAAGTTGACCTATAGGGTCCTTGCATAAGAATGTAAATGTGTAGGTCTTGTGGACGAGGAATTGAGAATCCATATATCATTGAGCGAACTATCAAATTTGTAATAGATGATCAAGATAGAATGTTTGAACTGGTGCAATTTCTCTTTTCGATCCAATTCTCTCCTCTACTTAAAATATTTGGTATGTTAAACTTTGTTAGTGCCTTTGGACTCTTATGGGCATGACCTAGTATCTCTGAAGGTATGTTCTTGGGATTTGGGCCACTATCTTTGAATTTAGTGTTTACAAATCAAAAGTTATTCTTCAAATGATTTTGGAAAATATCCCTCAAATTCCCTCTCTATATGTCTTAACAGTAACTCAAAGTGTTTTGGGCCTCGATGGTCCCCTTAAGTGTAATTTGTATCTGGATAGTGGTGGAGGGGGGGTATATTTTTAATGACATGTATATATTTATAAGACAATCTAAGTATCCATATGGGAAACGTGTGCACACTTTGGATGTCATCTAGATTTAGATCAAACCAGATTTATTGCTAAGTGTGATCTATAAATGGAAATTAGGGGTGGGACTTGCATTAACAATACATTTATGAGCGGATAGGATTTGTTAATTATGTGTAGCATTTGAGGAATATGGGATCTGGGGGTGGAAATGTTTTCGAGAAAACTAGTGTCTTTTCGATCCGCTAGTCCTATTGGCATTATGATGCATGTGTTGTACTTGATTTCAACCCACTCGTAGAAGAACAACTCACTTATATATAACTAGATGAATCTACAAAAGAGATATCAAATGTGACATAATACATGGGATGTAGGACAACTCAAAGGAATCAGATGACAGTTCTCAGTACAACAAGTTAGCCTTGCCATCAAGTCCAAAGGGGGAGATTGTTGGCATTATGATATAAGTGTTGTTCTTGATGGCAACTCACACAGATGACAGTGCAGCAAGTCAGTAGCAAAAAATTGATGATCAGACTACAAAGAATGAAGAAAGCAGAGTATATACGCAGGTTCACTATATACCAAGTCGCGTACATATGCAGGTTATATGCAGGTTCACTATGTACCAAGTCACGTATATACGCAGGTTCGCTATATACCAAGTAGGGTATACACGCAGGTTATACATGCAGGTTCACTATATACAAAGGATCGTATAAATGCGAGATTTCTGATCAGAAGTCACGTATGTGTCTGCACGCACTTTAATGCATGAAAAAGCATGTACATGTGGGAAAGCTTATTTTTGGGTCTGTTGTATTTAGACCTATGGTTTTGTTCCTTAGTATTGCGTCCGAAGTGTTGAACCCAGGTATTGGGTCCCTAGTATTGATTCTCAATGGTTTTGGACCATGTTCTTGAGTAAGGCCTAAGACTTTAAAAGTAGAAGAATATCATTAGGCAAATGAATTGAGAAAGTCTTGAATATCTGATGAAGTATGAGATCTAGTATGCAGGTTATGGGTTCATGATGCTTTGCTTGATCTGAGCTAAGGAGGAATCTCAGCGGTTGATGGAGAACAAGATATAAGGATAGATCGGGATCTAATGGCTTGGAATGAATAAACTCTATATGGTTTGATCATGTTTATTCTAGATCTGTATACTGACGCACGTAATGTTTTGATCTGGGTATAACTTAAGTTTGAAATAGATGCAACTCATGAATGAATATTTATAGATGTATACACTGGTTGACTATGATAGAAGCGCATACATACGCAGGTTAGATATATCTAAGTAGCGTATACCATATGAGCTATGATGTTTGAAGTTACAGGTGTTTCTGATTGTTGATGAGTTCTGATGACTGTTTACTGGTGTCAGTATTCTGTATATTCAAATTGGTTGATTATGTTTAGCTTCAGTATTGATGGATGAGATCTATAATGGATTAGGATTAGAATGACTTATCTTTATGCGATCTGATGAACTAGATCTGGTTGCTAACATATGTATTATATTTGTATATGTAATGGTATCGGTATGTCTTAATTCAAGCAGTGTAGCAAAGTTATGAATAAGTAATTAATGACATATAGCCTGGTTTGCTTTAGTGAAGTTGCGTATACACACTGGTTCGACACTTCCAAGTAGCGTATGCACTCCGACGCGTGATTATTGATGATACCGTTGGGTTTGAATATTGTTACAGAGTTTAGTGTTCTGCTCTATGTTCTGGTGACTGCATTTTGTTGACAATGTTTCAGTGATTCAGTATTGGGTGATTCAGAGATTGATGATGCTATTGTTGATTGATTGTGCGCTTCAATGATATTAATGAGTCCAGTATGAAAATTGGATGAAACGTGGCCTTCAGATTATGGTGTTGTGCTTTAGGAGTATCCAGTCTGAAAATGTATGAAACGTGGTACCTGGTGAAAGAAAGAGAAGGTTGTTGGCTTCTGTAGGTCGGCACCTACATACTAGTACATCAGCTAGTACAAGAGCTAAGGGGGTGGTAGCTCCCTTCTAGTAGCAGCTGGAAAATGAGTAAAGGTTGGAGCATTTTAGTAGGCCGACACCTGTGTACTAGTAAATGGATCGGCTAGTACAAGAGCAAAGGGGGTTGTAGCTCCCTTCCAGGAGAGCTGGAGAATGAGAGAAGGTTGTAGCCTTCTGCAGGTAGAAGCCTACATACTGGTATAAGACCACACCAATACAAAACCATTGTAAAAAGAAGTTTCTTATTAAAAGAAAGATTGAGACGACTTGCAGCAGGTGGTTTTCACCCACATTGGGTTTCCACCTTACATCATGATGTTCATGTGTGCTTCTTGTGTGTGATGATCTGTTCTATTTTACTGCTCCTCTTTACTGCTCATATGGTTAATAATGTTCTAATGCACTCATTAAGGATCAACTAACTAAATCATAAGTTTACTAGATATACGCTTTTTGCATTACACACAGTTGCGTATATACGCGGTTTGCCTTAACTGAAGTAGCGTATATGAATATTAATATGGAAATGAAAAAGTTATACTGATTCTTCCCCCCCCCCCCCCTCTCAGCATTATTTCCAACAATTGGTATTAGAGCAGGTCCTTTGGTAGAAGCGTGATCGCTTGAAGGAGATTCGTAGATCAATGGGAAAGAAGCTTAAGAAGAAAGCACCTAAGAAGAAGAAGACATCTCAGAAGAGCTATGACAGTGGGAGAATCGATTGGGGAATATGTGGAAGAAGCACTTCAAATTCAGAATCACTTGTGAATGAAGGTGAACAAGCAAAAGAACTAGCAGGTATGAATTTGTTATGCTTTGGTAATACATTTATCCATCCATTTGAAGATGATGAAAGTGATAGCGAAACAATTGAATTTGTTCTTATGGGTGAGCAAGAAAGATATCAAATAGAGGTAGAATTTAAAAGGCTTACAGACAAAATTAGACATCAACAAGATCTATTGAACAAAAGGGAATGTGCCTTCAAAGAAGAAGCTATCAAACTAAAAGCTCAACTAGATGAAGGAAGCAAGGTAAGGAAGTTACTCAAGGACAAGGAAGATCAATGTCAAAAGTTGCAGGATGAAGTGACATCATTAAGAAATGAAGTCAATGAAAGGAGCACAATAATTAAAAAACTCAGAGATAGATCCAATTACTATGAAAGTCTTGAAGCTACGATCCTCTCGCCAAAACAAGATCTTGAAGAATCAAATAAGCATAATAAAGAACTACTCCAAGCTCTTGAAAAACAAGAAAATGAAGTTCTTAAACTAAGACATCAGTTGGAAGAAGGAAGAAAAGCTGAAGAAAACATGAAGAAGTAGTATCATGAAAAGGAGGAGCAACATCAGGTTGAGGTAAATATTCTTAAAGATAACTTAGAAGAAAAGGATAAGCTCTTACGATTTCAAGATAGTACTAAGATCTTGGATGATATTCTTAGTAGTCAAAGGTCTCCTGCTATCAAAATTGGCCTTGGTTTTTATGAATCTGTTGAAGATGAATCTAGCTCACAAGGAGAGGCAAGGAACTCTAATGATAAATCTAAAATGATCAACAAGGAGATGAGAGGACAACCCCATCAACAACTAAGGAAAGAAATTCTTCAAAGAAAATCTTTTACTCCTAACTATGGAAGTGATAGTCGGTTATTTCCTCCAATGAATAATGTTGAATGTTATGTATGTCATAACTTTGGACATGCTGCAGCCAGATGTAGAAGTAGAATGGTTCAAGACCATCACACAGAAAGATCATCATGTTCCAGGCACTTTAAGGGATATTTCTTTTCTTGCAATACGTTTGGTCACAAAGCTGTAGATTGCTACAGAGGGAATATGAAACATGTCAGATGTTATGCATGTAACAAGCTTGGACATATAGCTATGGAATGCAGGAACCAAGTATGGGCACCATGTCAAAAGGAGAAAACACCATCACACTTGAAGATATGGAAGAAGAAGGAAGTATAGTCAGAAAGATGTGGCACAGCATAATATACAGATATAACAGACTCAAAGGGAGCTGAAAGTGTAAAACTTCAGTGTCCTAAATCTCATATGCAAGTTTCATAAAGGGAAGTTGGGTATATATGCGAGTTAGACACTGCACAGTCGCGTATATGTTAGTTTGAACAAAAGCAGTAGGACAGACTCAGGAAAAAGGGTCTAATATGATTCAGTCCATTATTTGCTCTGTTTGATAATGGTTACAATCTGCTGATGATGTGTAGAAATGTCTTGACACTTGTAAGATGTTTAAAAAGTGTTTTGATCCTAAATTAATGATGATGATGCCTTGATACTTCTTGCTGATATATGCATGATTAGATCTGACAGTAAGCATGATGGCACAGGTTCAGGGGGAGCATATGCTTTTAATAATGCATTGTTGGCATTATGATTAGTAGTCCTTGGTGATGATGCTTATATGGCTAAATGATATATCTTGCTATGGTACGGTTATGAGTTGTCCATGACAAAATCTCATATGATTCTTGGGGTTACATAGTTGATGTTCAGATCAGATTTGTGTTTGATTCTCTGATAATGCATATATGGTGCTTATATGGTGATCTTCATAAGGATAAGGAGAAGTACACAACTTGAATACACACCTTCATTACTTGATGATGAGTCACTCATATGTTGATGTCGTCATATGCATAAAGATCATATAATACAATTATGATGCATGATTCTTATAGTTCTTGGCACTCATGTGGACGAGGATTGTTGCTATTGATGATATCAATAAGTCTTGACGAATGTTCTTGAGCTCAAGATACATAGTGCTAGATACATGAATGTTTACTCAAAGTTGCATTGTTGGAGACATGATGATGATAAGTTCTTACCTATATGATGATAGGTTGATACTTACATATGTTGATTGATGCAGATGTTCCCATGTGATGATACTTGGATCATGCAGATCTTGATGTTGATGAGATGGCTATGGTGTTTTTCACATATGATATAATGTGAATGATTTTGTATGTCATATGTAGAATTTTGTTCAAAAGGATGAGTTGATGCAAACATACCTTGTTGCTGGTCTAGATGCTGTTGTCAGATGATTATGGAGCAGATCATACATTGTGTATGATAGTTGCTGATGACTATCATGATCTTATTTAGATGTTTGGTCTCTGTTATAAATGTCATGTAAAGGTCATATCAAGACTCATGATGTAATATTTTATCTCTATCTATTGTAGTCATTTGATGAATCCCTTTTGGTCATATGATGTAATTTTTACCCCCACTATGCATGGGAAGGATGATGTAATAGTTTAGTCATGTATTAACATTTGGTATCTAGCATATCCCCACTTGGTTGGGTGGATGAGTCAATATTGGTATATCCCCACTGGGTTGGGAGATAGATGTAGGTATGAGTCCTTGGTGATAGGAAGGTCATTTATGATAGAGTCATGTTCTTCTTGTAGAATATATTTTTGCAGACCTTGCTTATAGTCAGGGGGAGCATGAACAACACACTTAAGCAGAGAAAATATTTTAGCATGTACTCGGAGCGAGCATGGTTAGATTGGTAGACCTTGGCATATACAAAGGGGGAGCTCATTTAGAGATTTCAGTAGATACTTAGGGGGAGTATGGACAGCGGAATGTCTATCAAGGAAAGAGAATATCTTGGTCTACCCTTTGCCCTTGATGTCAAAGGGGGAGAGTGATTTGGTGTTGTTGCCATCAAGTCCAAAAGGCGGAGATTGTTGGCATTATGATGCATGTGTTGTACTTGATGGAAACCCACTCGTAGAAGAATAACTCACTTATATATAACTAGATGAATCTAAAAAAGAGATATTAGATGTGACAAAATACATGGGATGCAGGACAACTCAAAGGAATCAGATGACAGTTCTCAGTACAACAAGTTAGCCTTGCCATCAAGTCCAAAGGGGGAGCTTGTTAGCATTATGATACAAGTTTTGTTCTTGATGGAAACTCACACAGATGACAGTGCAGCAGGCCAGTAGCAAAGAGTTGATGATCAGACTACAAAGAATGAAGAAAGAAGAGTATATATGCAGGTTCACTATATACCAAGTGTTGGGTTGTGTTATATTCTTTCCACATAGTTAACAGGGGGTTTGAGGGGTACCTGTAACCCCACTTTATGGGGTCCGGGGAAGCGCCCCGGAAAATTTTGGTTTTGGACCCTATGTTAGGTTCGGCGGACCCACCTATGGTTTTATGCATGATTTTCGCACATGTTTTTTGGACGCGATGTTTTTCAGTCCATGGTATTGGATCGATGGTTTTTTGGTCCATGGTATTGGACATGATGGTTTTTTTTCAGTCCATGGTATTGGATGCTTCGGCATGTATAAATATGTATTGTAACATTGAAAGGAATATAATGAAAAATCAAGCTGGTAGTCTCAGTTTTGAGATCCAGTGGGAAATCTCTGTGTATATCTGTTTTATGTGTTATGCTCTCGCATTTTTATTTTTCCTGTGATTAGAATTCGTATGAGGTAATTTTTGTACGGGGTTAAAACCTACATTTGGTATCAGAGCTGTTTTGGCTTCAAGGGGACGCCTTTGTTGCTGAGGGGTTTCGCTCGGGCCTGTGGTTAACCCTGTTCAGTGGGAGATCTGCGAGATCGATTCTGGTGGTGAAAGAAGATGGCGAGCAGCGGAAAGATAGAGATTGAGAAGTTCAATGGTCAGAGTTTTAAGTTGTGGAAACTCAAGATGGAGGATCTGTTGGTGGATAAAGATCAGTGGATCGCGGTAGATCCGGGTGCTAAACCAACGAGAGTGACCGATGAAGAATGGAAGAAGTTGGATCGGAAGGAAAAGAGCACAATACGATTGTATGTCTCAGATTCAGTATTGTTGAATGTATCAGGGGAAACTACGACAAAGGCTTTATGGGGAAAGTTAGGGACTTTGTACCAATCTAAATCTCTGGTGAATAAACTATTCCTGCGGAAAAAGCTGTATAACCTGAGGATGAAAGATGGAGACTTGGTGACAGAGCATCTGAATGGATTTAATACTGTGGTAAGTCAGTTATTATCTGTTGATATTAAAATTTCAGATGAAGATAAGTGCATATGTTTGTTGTGTTCTCTACCAGACTCGTGGGATAGTCTGGTTATTGCAATAAGTAGCAATGCAACTGCTTTGCAGTTTGATGAAATAATCTCAGCCTTGTTGACGGAGGAGATGAGACGGAAAAATATGGACAACCAAAATGGTGATGCCTTGTCTGTACGAGGACGGTCCCATAACAGAAACAAAAATAAGTCATTGAGTGGGAGATCTAA